>WEKY01038879.1:209641-254564 GCA_013390045.1 Picathartes gymnocephalus
TTTTTTTTTTTTGCCAGCATTTGGAAAAGCTTTGCAAGAAATGGTGCTGAAGACACCTGGAATTCTTGATGTTTCTGTGTCTCCAGACACTGAAGTTCTTGTAGAAATAACAGGGATTTTTTGTGCCTACATAACATTTCGTTAACACTTATTTTTCAATTGTCAGAAAATTTTTCTGTGTGTTATGCTGACAGGATGGGTAAACAGAATGGAAAACATACATTAAGCCAACATTTCATCTTGTGACTGCTTGTGTCCACCTACTCTTGCGAGTAATGACCAGAACCACTTGGCTTGTGCAGCCCTCCCAGGCTCTGGAGTTTGATACCCACATCAGGGTTTCCCACTGTGACCTGTCAGTCCTGACAAGTGAAACCTGTGTCCGGGTTGGGATCAATTTCTTGCTCTTGGTCCTTTGTTCGTTGTGCTGGAACTGCTGCCTCTCACACCGTGACACTTGGTCTCCTGGTGTCTGCAGGAGCCCTTTGCCAGGGGAAAGGGCTGAGCCCACAGCAAGAGTCACTGCTCACACCCAGCCAGGACATCTCTCAGGGCAGGGGGAACCCTGCCCTCTGCAGCTCCAGCTCCCTGCTGGCCTTCCTAAAGGATGAAAGTATGGGTAAGACTCCCCTACTGCAGAAGTTCACGCTTCTGAATACATACTTGTCTTAAAGCTTTGATTTAATTTTTTTTTTCCTTTTTTAACATCCTGGCTAAAATAGCAAATTTGGCATGCATTAACCTATATTTTATAATAGTGATTCATGCAAGAAAATGAGGTATTAGTCTACTTTTGATTCCTATTTCAGTTTTAACTATGCATTGACCCATAGAAATTTGAAGGTTTTAATTAAAAAGTTCATGTTAAAAAAGTAATTTCAAAATTTCTGATATTTAGAGAAGGACCACTTGTAAATTAATCTTATTTCAGGCAAACTGATGCTAAACTCTGAAAATGGTCCTAAGGGATTACGTTAGTACTCCTGAGACTACTATAGAGATCTCTGAAAAATTAGCTCATATACACGTCAAGAGATTGACATTGTTCAGGCTTTCTTTGCTCATGAAAAAAATATTCTAACCCTAAATTTTTATGGATCATAGAAACCTAAATATTAAAGTACAGCTCAGATCTAAAACTGCAGACACTCCAAGACTGTCACCACTCCCAAAAGAGTTTTTTTCACCGCTATGTTCATTTTCCAAGAGGATCTGATGAGCTGCACACATTATTTCCTTTACATTTGACTTTACAAGGCATGATTGTCAAGGTATTGTTATATGAAGGTTACACTTGCATGAACTTGTATGTAGTTAGCTCAGGAGTCAATGATTTCCTTGAATGTAGATATTGGGAGTGATGTTAGCACTTTCTATTTATTGTCTAGACAGAGACATTAGCACTTTTCAGGTTCGGGAGGGGAAGTCAACAATCTTACAGGCACAGTGTTACAAGCTGACATTCTGAAAAAGTGATGAAGTACCAGAGTGCTGTGGAGCAGCAAGGACAAATGTCTGAGCGTTAATGTAGCCTGCACAAAGAAAATGGCTGTACAAAGACTGATGCATCCCACCATCCAGATTTCCCTCAAGAAAAGCAATATCCAACCTGTGGATCTTGCCCTACAAACGCATTTCAGCAAGTAAATCATATCAGCATGGTTACAGTTCATTATCTAAGTGAAACACATAGACAGCCTGAAGTGTGCTTACTGCATTATATGTATCTGCCTCTAAACACTGCAGTGCTTTATCTTGGTTAATTCTGGGGTTTCTAAAGATTAATTATCTACTTATACTTTAATGCTGGCTGATGCAGAAGTGATTTTAAAGAACCAGAAATCCATGCCTAGGACTGAAGTGATTCATGGCATACATTCACTGTGCTACAGGTTCCATCAAAAGTTACACAAGGTACCAAATGAATTGGGAATATTCTTCTTTTCTTTTTATGGCATGGTAACTTTGCTATTGGCATGGCAAAAAAGTTTCTTCCAGTGGGAAATTCTACCCAACATATATCAGGTATGGTAGAAGACTGAAAATGGGCCTGAATTTCAGGGATCACTGCTGGTCAGCTCTTGTGTTTGTTGCTCATGAAATCGCGGTAGGATCTGAGTTCTAACTGCAGCTAATGGTGAAGTGGATTTCTCTCACAAGGTTTCATCCTCAGCTGAAGGCTTATGCACACATCTAAAATGATCTACTGGACTTAAGCCTCCCTAATCCTGACCTGTCTTCAGGGTGGGATACCTGCTTGGTTAGTGGCATTGTCCCTCTACCTGGTTTTTTTAGCACCAATTCTAAGGAAAAAAAATTGCTTGTTTTTGTGTTTGTTTTCATTCATGGGATTAAGAACTGTAAAAAATAGCTATTATTCATAAAAGAGTACATTTTTTATGTCTGGAGCATTTTACGCTGCCTTTAATAAAGAATTTAATGGTACAAGGGTTAGAGTAGTTTTAACTAAATGCTGCTGTAATTCAAGCTGTATAGGTAGTAAAGGCATTTATTAGTGCGTGTCCCTGATGACTTCTCTACTTCTAAAAAGTAAAAAGATTATTTTGGTGATTCGTAGTTCTATAATATCTTGCACTGTACTTGTTTACAGAGAAAAAAACAACCCCTCACTTGAAAAACCTTCACATCTGTGTATTTGTCCTTTCCATACTGAGCACTGCATGCAAGATGTGGAACATAGAGCTGTTTAAAAAGTTTCTGACAAATTAACTATGTTAAAAATTTTGGTTCATTGAACTAAACACACTTCAGTTCCAGAAACTCTTATGAAAATATGAATGTGTTTGGAGGAAACCCTTTGACCAAATCCCAGGAAGACTAGGATGAAATTAACTGGAAAGTGCAGATCCCAGAACTGCTTCCTTGTGGACCTCTTTTTTAGCAGGGATGAGGGATTCCTTTACAGTTATCTGCTAAATGGAAAGACACAAATGTGTTTCTTTCACAGTACTTCCATTTTTCAAAACAGTGCCAGCAACAAACCTGAGAGGTCATCAAAGAAATTGACTGGATTCCAGTTCAGAAAAGTTAGAAAAATGTGGCTTCAGTTTAACCACGCCTTAGCCTTCAGACTTGTGAAGTACAAATTCTTCAGTGCTGATCTGAACATCCCTGTGAACTGATAGCACTTCTCATCTTTCCATGCATAAGTTTTCTTTTGATTTCATTTTATAAATATTTTGAATGTATTGATATATTAACTCACTGGTCAAATATAACCCCTAATTTCTCCATATTAATTACAGAGACAATACATCTGTTCCTGTGGTTAAAAAATGTTGTGTTTTATAAATATATCTGTGATCCACCTAATTATGGATCAAGTCATTCAGAACCTCTTCGGCAAGAGCTGCAAAGAGAACTCAGTTTCATGATTCTAAAAAGGGTGACCAGGATTTTACTAGAGGAACAATCACACCAGTATCTTCTGGAAAAATGTATAAATCAGTCTTGGCAAAGTCAGAGCACCTCTTAGGGTAAGAATTCAAGTCATGGAAATCTACCATAGAAGTGGTCAGCACACATGACAAATGCGGTCAGAACAGGTTGTATTGTGCAAAACACAGCATCAGTTTTCTGCATCTGTAGTAATAAAAGCATATATGAAGGGGTTTTCAGTCCTTGATGATTTTGTAAGTCTTTCTGAGTCCTCAGAGATTTTTTTCCCCCTTTATCTTCTTTATACTTCTTGAAAGCATTTGATTTTCTTATTGCCTCATGTTGGGAATTTTTAAAGTATAAATGCTATGCCTGTGCCTAAAATGGGGCCATTAAACAGTTCATGACTGAGAAACCTGTGCCATTATGGCAGATTGGCCTTGCCTGGCAATGAGATCCCCACCCAGCCACTCTCACACTTCTCAACACAATAATGAGAGAAATTAAGGTGAAAAAGTTCATGTGTCAAGATGAAGACAGGGCACATCCACCTGCTCACACATGGGATCCTCCATGGGCTGCAGGGGCAAGGCTGCCTCACCACGGTCTGTACCATGGGCTGCAGGGGAACCTCTGCTCCTGCACTTTCTTCCCTTCCTTCTGCACTGACTTTGGTGTCTGCAGAGCTGTTTCTCTCACATTTTCTTACAACCTTATGAATTCAGTTTACATCCATGTCCATTCCTGTGTGATTCTTAGGTCATTCAACATATTTTTATCTATTGATATTTTCTAGTGCACCAGCTGTTGGAATGTAGTTGTGTAAGTTGCTGCTTTCATCTGGGAGGGCTCACATAAAAATAATTTTAGTTAGAAAGAGGGAATGGGAAATATTCTAAAAACTAATGGCCTTTTGGGATGAGGGATAAGTAGTATTTTACACCAGACTTTACACCAGATGACTCAGTGTAAATACCATTGTTCTTTTAAGACAAATTCTAGTGTAGAATACAAACAAATTTCTGTTGACTTGTATCAATTACTTACAAAACAGAGTAAATATAGTACTCTTTGTCTGCTCACTTAGAAATTGTTCTCTTCCCTTCTCTTGTTTCTTATAGGATGAATTATCTCCCGATTTAATTCCATGAAATCAAAAGTATGTCCCTGCCATAGCATGCTTTTAGTTTATCACTGCCATGAGGCTTTTCTGGACTCCATAACTACTCAAGAACAGCTGTTGATTGAAAAGTGTTTGGATTTATGTTGTAGGGAAATGCATGTGAACCTTGAGGATAGCTTTCGTGCTGTGTTAAAATGGAAAAAAAATGTCTTGTGTCTATATGAAAAGCCCTCCATCCAATATAGTAAATACAAATATAGAAGCACTCATAGCTGGTACCATATATATTTTGTTAAGAATAAAGGCTGAATAGACGAGAGATCTGAAGTTTGCCTTCCATGGATGACTGCTACTCAGAATACCTCCACTGAGTAAAATCAGTTAAAAAAGAGACAGTATTTGATACAAAGTCTTTTTTTCAGCCTAGAAGAAAAATGCACGCTTTTGAATGGATGGCCTTTATAAAAGTTCTGAGGTCCAAGCTATGTTCACTGTGTAATGGGAGGAAAGTTGAGCTAAGGCAATGAGAACACTAAGCACTTCAAGGACTTAGACGGTCAAAGTCTTTTTCCTTACTTTTGGCTGGAAGTTACTAAAGAGCTTCCTGTGGGATTACCTTTTTTTGCACAGCAACTCTTCCCACTGATGTGAACAGTACCGCTTATATCATATGAAATAGAACCCTTGCATAAGTCTTTCTAAAACTACAGATGACATCCATTAGTAGTTTATAACAGGATTATTTTGATGTAGTGTGCTCAAGCGTAATAAGTGAAATATTCAGCAAAAGAGCTGTGGTTTCTGTAGCATAAAAATTACAGAGATACAAAATTAAGAGGGAGGATAATGGTAAACTGAATTAGTTGAGTGCATGAAGACATTGTTTGTAGCAGATGTACCATTGAATGGAGAATGGGATGGCCATTTGCATGAGGACAAGAATCTGGGGTGAGAATTGAGATAAGATTAGTATTGACAGATAGTCAGAATCTGAAATAGGGGCTGGGACAACATCAAAGCAAATATTGCTTCAATCCAAAGGTACCATAACCTACAAGACCATCTTCCACTTCTGAAAAAAAAAAAACCAAAAACCCAAACCAAAAAGAAAACTCACAGGTCTTTTAAGCCTGGAGCAGGCATTTCCTTTTGCTGGCCTTATGAAATGCTGTCAAAAATTGCTGCCTGTTGAACTGCACCAACAGATGTGAACGGTATGGAAGTGTAAAGCCAGTCTTAGAAGATGCAGCTGAAAGACTTGGAGGTGTTAGTATTCCCTCCAAAGAAAAGGAAGATCTGGAGAAGGGTCAATAGCAGGTAACAGAGGATGAAATATTTAGCTGATTTTTTTTTTTTTATCATAACTATTTAAAGTGTATTAGATTTTTGAAAGGCACCAGCATTTTGCTAGTAAATAGGAGACTGTAGTGTCTATTGGCTAGTATAAATTGAGTAATAAATTTGATGATGTGTCAAGGCATTAAATTTAACCAAAAATTTTTATCTTGACAACTTAGCAGCCAGCAAGATATAATGGGGTAGAGTTATTGGACTCTGCGTGCCTGGCATAAGCTTCAAAAGATAAGGAAATATTGTGTGATGTAATATAAGTGCAGTCACATGGAATCAGTTACCTATGGTACTTTGCAATCATTGTCGAGTATTATACCAGGAATAGTTACCTAAAGGATGTATGGGAGATAAAAGGGATATGAAAGATTAGTATTTTATAATTTTTCTTCCACTGATACATTCTGATGCCTGTCAATTATAATTCTGGCAAGCTGAGTTTTTGAGAGAAATTGCATGTGAATTTTGTTACTATTATTGACTTTGATTTTCATCTTGTTCAGTTTTGACTATGAAAATTGACAGATCAATAAGAAGGCTTTCACATTTCAAGTAAAAAATGTAAAGAATTAGTCTGGAATTGAATTTGCTTCCCCTTTTCCTCAGCAGTCTTATGACAATGGCAGAGGCTATCTTAAGGTAGAACATCAGATCTGAATTTGGATTTAAAACACAAATGGAAAAAAGTGGAGAGAAATAATTCTGTATTAGAAGGGCTTGAAATAGACGAGCAAAATAGTTCTGTTTTTCAATTGAACATTTAGGTTTTGAACTTGTTATTAATTTTTCCTTTTAATTTATTTATTCATTTATTTTATCTATATTTTGGAATCTTGTTCTAGCGTCTCTTTTCATATAAAACAAATCCTGCTTGTTAATACCCTATCATGTAAGATATTGGGTCAATATCTAAAGTAAAATTAACTGATGAGTCAACCCTACATTATGAGCATGTGTGTGTGTGTGTCTGTGCTACACTTACTCACACATAATTTGTTTTTTTATACATGCAAACTAATAAATAAATTGTATAAATATTTGTCCCACAAATGCAATCCTTGACCCAAGTATCTTCTTTAATGTCATAAATATTTTACTGATTTTCAAGTACATACAGAAAATAATAGCAGCAGGAAAAGCATTGTATTAAAGTTTTAAAACACTATATAACACAGCAATTAATAAGAATCAGTGTCTTAGAAATGTTTGGAAATCTATTCTGTCCTCATCTCATTTTTTCCCACCAGAAAATTATCCTTTAAAGTACAACTGCAGAACTTATCTCCTTTTTTTGTAATGATTCTATATACAGATATCATTAATGATACTTTAAAATTATGAAAAAAAAATCCAGGAAGTTTCATCAATTAATTTTAATAACTACTTCCCCCCTCCTCCCCCCAGGCCCCTCCTCCAGCACCGGGTATTAATGAAAGTATGTAAATATCATAGATTTTTAGCTTCATATATTACAGGTATCAAAACCAGTTAAAAATGTCTTAGGAGAGCCTGGAGCAATAAAAATCTGAATTACTCACTTGGTTTGTGATGTCTAGTTCTGTGAATTGCAGCATCCCAACTATCACAGTTTAACCTCAAACATCAACTAAGTACCATGCAGCCACTCCCTTCCTCCCTCTGGTGGGACAGGGAGGAAAAATGGTAAAACGTGGGGGTTAAGATATGAAAGTTTAGTCATCGAACTAAAGTAAAACATAATAATAGCACGCACTAGTTTATATGGAATATCCCTTTGGCCAGTTGGTGTCAGCTCTCCCAGCCATGTTCCCTTCCAGCATTTTGCCTTAAAGGCAGAGCATAGGACACTAAAAAGTCCTTGATTTTGAGGGATAGCACTGCCTAACAACAACTAAAACATCAGTTCATTATCAACATTATTCTCAAATTAAATTCAAAACACAGAACTGTATTAGCTGCTAGGAAGACAATTCACTTTACATCAGCTGAAAACAGGATGCCAACACATCCAGTTTTTCCCAAAACTTTATGAAAATCATATTCTTTAAAGAAGAATGACCTGGCCATGCAGAGGGTAAGAGAAGAAGCTATTTCTGTCAATAAATCAAATTTCTTAAATACTTTCCTGGATGAAGCCAAGAGGAAAGGAACATATTCGCAGGACCAATTGATGCTAAAGTCATAATGCCAAAATTTAATCAAGTTTTTATTTGTGCTGGTGGCAAAGATCTGAACTGTAATTAACACTCAAAATATTTAGCAATTTTTTGTTAGATTCATTTCACTGTCAGTAGTGCAATAGAAGTAGTTTATGAGAAATTAACTGCTTTATTCTTATGAGTTGTTATTATATCATATATTGTATGCTTGAGTTTTCAAGCCTTTGAACTTGATTCTTGCTTTTGTACTTCCTCATGCCAGTAAGGCTAAATTACTTGAAAGAATGCTGAAAGCAAACATGAAACAGCAATGTTATGGTTCTACTGAAATTTTGAATATATATGGATAGTCAAGGGAATTTAAGAAGATGCGCTTTGCCCATTCCAGCTCCCTCCACACTTCTGAGCAGTGTCAAAGGGTTTTAGATGAAGTTAGACTCCAACTCTGAATTGCTTTTTAGCTCACAGATGTCAAACTACACCAATATGAACACTTTACACATAAATGACTGCATTTCATAAGCTTAAAGGCAAAACTGTATAATTACCCAACTTTTATTTTTATGAAAGAAAATATACTATCCCACTATTTTCAAGGACTTCTTTCATGACATTGCATAGAGTGCAATTCAATTAGTTGCATTCGATCTAAAGGATAAAACAAATTTCTTTCAGTTTTGTGTCTGGTCTTTCCTTGCTGGCAAGCTTAGTGAATCTTTCTTTGAGAGCCTGGTATAAACTACCAAAATCCAATGGGAAACGTCCAACTAAATATAAATTCTCACTAAATTAGGCTCTTTTCAGAATCCTAATTGCAATTCTATTTCAGTTCTGAACTGATGATTACAACTGATTGAAAAAAGACTAGAAAGCTCAAACTAGAAAGATTTGAAATTTGATTTGAAACAGAAATTACAATTATTCAATATCTCTGGGAATCCTACACTGCAGAGGGCCTTAGTTGTTTTCTACATTCCCTGTTGAACATGCCTTGAATTTACAATATTTAATACTGAAGGAAGATTTACCAGCTCATCACAGGACTGAATTTACTACAGGTTATGTGCTTTTTACATCTGCAGCAAATCAACAGAAACATCCAGAATTTTTATCCAAGTACAATTATCAGAGATCTTTTTTAACACATCAAAAGCTCAGACATCATGAAAATATTAATAAATGAACAATTCTTTTTTTAATGCAACACCATTTTCATCTTAAAATGGAGTTTCTGTCTTGCAGTCCAAATCAACTCTACCTAGGTTCAAAAAATAGGCATCCCATGAACCAGCACTTGAGTGCTCTGGCTCATCTTTCAGAGTGTAGTTTTTAAAATATCCTCTAAAACATTGGAGAGCTGAAATCACAGTCTACTTCTGTTTGAGAGAATTTCAGTTTGAGCTACTTCTTCAGAGTCTGCCACAGTTATGCCTGTAATTTCAAATCACTTCCTGATTTCCTGTGGAGAACCAGTCAATTTAACTCCACAAAGTATTTATATCCTTAATCAAAGAAAAGATGAGCCTGATTCTTAGCCAGGTGATTATAACATATCCTCAGCAGAAGAAACTTCTGGATTTGATATTATTGAAATAAATTTTAAAGATAAATGGAAAAATATGAAGTGACATTCACTGACACAGTTCAAGGCTACATATCTGAAGTGGCACCCAATATAAGGTACTTGTGATGTAGAAATATACAAAGATCAAGATGTCCCTATTCTGTTTTCTTTGTTTTGATTTCTGTAAGCTTAGTCAACTGTGTAAGTTAGCAGATCCTTGTGGGCCTCAATCACAACTTCCTTGCAAGTGTTGCACAGGAAGCCAGCAAGTCTGGGCATCATTACTTCTGTGAATCAACATTTTGGATGACCACGTGCTAAAATGGGATACCAGATATTTCTAAGGATACTTCATGACATGAAAGTTCACTTTTCTCCACTCTCAGGTGTATGATTATTGCATAGTGAAAACGTAATTCTTGTCTCATACTCTTCACTTTCACGTAGTGAAAAATATGTTTAACAAATATATAACCAACTCACAACATGCCTGTATGTAGTCCAATATGATTATGGTCATCAATCATTGTACTTGAGGAATGCTTCATATGTGAGAAGATGGTTTTGTGTTTCATGCCAAATCCTTCTCACATGACCCTAGGGATGAATCTTATTATTTTCTAGTTCACAGTGCTATAATATATAGCAATAATATTACTATTTTCTTTCTGTTTTGTCTTTTGAGATTTTGAAATCTGAGGTGAGACAATAAGAATGGATGAACTGCTAGCATGGAGTCAGTCTCCACCTTACAGATATTTCTCAGGGACAATCACACATGATACAAACTCTTGGAAAGGTGTTTACATTAAGCTTTCTTTTATAGAGGAAAGAGAAATGATCAGAAAATAAATAATGAATAGCTAGTTGCTGAACTTCAAGTGGTTGTGATTTTCTGCTGAAAGACCATATTCAATCTAAATAAGCAAAATGTATTAAATCCCTAATGTATTTTAAAACTAATTCTTGAAGAGCTAAAAACTTTTATGAATGAATCAGGAGGGAGAAAGCCTCAAGAATAAAAATAATGAATAACTGTGAGAAATGCTTAAAAGGCAAGTACAACTAAATCCTTACTGTGGGCTGAAATACAGGATGAGGTCCACATTCCATTCAGAGGGATCTGAAGGTAGCCATCCTCCATATTTGCCTATCACTAACACTGTTAGGCTTAAAGGACCGTCTCCAGCACAGGGGCTATGATGACTGTATGCCAAAGAAACTAATTCAACAATTTATAAAAAAATAGGGCTGAGAACTTGTTGGGGCTCTAAACTGCTCTTGTTTCTGACACTACATGCTCAAGGACATGAAAGACCTTATTCCCAAAGCTGCATCCTTCTCAAAAGGTGCTCAAAAAACATTGAGACAGTATTTTGTTCATATGATAATTGCAGCAGTCTTTCTCAGAGTTGTTAAATATATGCATTTTAACTGACACACAAAGAAAAAAATTCTACAGAATTCTTACCAGTTATAAAAATCTTCTTTCCTTTTGTTCAGCTTCAAAATAAGAAAAGGTAATAGAAGAGAAGTGCAACACCAAAAGACCATTTAATTAACATTAAAAGCCACAGTACATCTTAGGAGTTTACTTAATGGATACTGGCTTGGAATCACAAATAGTCCCAGTTATTATTCAGGTAGAAGTCCCTTACTTACAAAGTACCCTGGCTCATGTGAGTTTGTTATTTTCCTGTCTATATATACACTGAATTTCTGCTTATGCAATATTACCATTAACTTTCTGGATATTCACTGTATGTGAATGAGCTATACTTATCCATTCTTACTGTCTTGAGTTCATGTAATACGTGCTGTCCCTGTGAATCTGCTTGACTCTTTGAGAAAATTAGATGCTTTGTGAGGACAAGATAGGTCAGTGTCACTGACAATATCAGCATGACAAGGCCAGGCCCGGAGCTGGAATATCACTGTAGCCAAGGTAAGTGACATGAACAGAACAGAAATTTTGAATTAAACAGAAATAGAATTCTTTTACAGGAAGTTTTTTCATTAACTTGTCAGTAACTGCAGTTTGTAGGCACCTCTGCTTAAAGAGAAAATTGTTTCTGCCATTTTGCATCCTGAAGTGCTAGTGCCTACCAAGTTGCCTTGGGCAAATTTCCTCTTCATTAGAATCATTAGAGTGTATACTGGTGTGGTGGTTTGACCTTGGCTGGATACCAGGTCCCCACAAAAGCCATCATCTCACTTCTTAGCTGAACAGGGGAGAGAAAATATAACAAAGGGCATGTGAGTCAAGATAAGAGCAGGGAGAGAGATTACTCACCAGTGACTTTAATGGGCAAAACAGACACAACTTGGGGAAATTAGTTTAATTTATTACCAACCAAATAAGACTAGGATAATGAAAAATAAACCCAAATCATAAAAACACCTTCCCCTCTCCAGTTCTTTCTTCCCAGGCTCAACTTTCATCCCAAATTTCTCTACCTCCTCCACCATAAGTGGCACATGAGGACAGAAAGTTGGGTTTGTGGTCAGCAAAACATTATTTCTGCTGCTCTTTCCTCCTCAGGGAGAGGACTTCTCTCACACTCTTCCCCTGATCCACAGTGGATCCCTCCCATGGGAGACAGGCCTGATATGGGGACTACATAAGGTTAATTGCTGACTGACCATATTAGTTGCTTGCTTACCGAGACAGAGTAAAAAGGAACAAGGCCACTGATAAGAAGAAACAACCATGACTTAGTCCCTGCATTTCCCAATAACCAGTTTAAACTAACCTTGAGATTTGGATTAATACCAACAAGCCAGAGAACACAGGCAACTCAGAGAGGTGAAAGTGCAACCCTCAGGAAGACGACCCCTGCCCGAGCCCCCCGGGCGGCGCTGCACATGAGTGAATCTCATGTTATGCTGACTAAGGAGCATGCAAATGATTCCGGGGAAAGGCTATGAGTATGTATAGGCGTATCGGGTAACCTAATGAATAGGTAACTTGTAACCCCATATATACCAAACACAACACTGGAGACAGTGTGCACGCCTTTGGAGGAGAGATCCCCCGTGCGCCCAGCGCTGAAGAAACATTCCTACTTTACAACTTACTGCTTGTAGAGCCGTCTTTCTGTACATCAATCCGTCATGAACAGATAGCTCCAGCATGGGTCCACCACAGGGTCTCAGGTTCTGTGAACAAACCTGCTGCAGCACGGACTCCTCTTTTCACTGGTACACAGGTACAGAGAGGGCTTCCCATGGGATCGCAGTCTCCCTCAGGCACCCACTTACTCCAGTGCGGCTACAGGAGGATATCTGTCCAGCTGTGATCCTCTATGGGATGCAGGGGCACAGCTCACCACAGGCTGCACCATGGGCTTCAGAGGAATCTCAGCTCTGGCACCTGGAGCACCTCTTCCCCATCCTGCTCCACTGACCTTGACGTTTCTCTCCCATTCTTGATTCTCTCTCTGGCTGAAGTTGCTGTTGTGCCTTTCCCCCGCTCCTTCCTAGCTGTGTTATCCCAGTGGTGCTACCATCACAGTTGAGTGGCTCGGCTTGGCCAGTAGCACATCCATCCTGGAGTCGGCTGGCATTGTCTCTGTTGGACATAAGGGAAGCTTCTGGCAGCTGCTCACAGAAACCACCCCTGTATTCCCCCACTACCAAAGCTTTGCCATGCAAAACCAATGGAATTGGATATACTCTATGGACAGCAAAGGTAGGGGCTTCATTGATGCCAGGAAAGAAAATACCAGAACTGAACTGAGTTCCTGAATTACTTTTAGAATTTACGTACATAAGAGTGTAACCTGACCGATGCAGTTTGTAGCTGTAGCAGTAATGATTTCAGTAAATGCACTCTCTGATGCAGCTGCTTGGTGCACTGTTGTCGCGGGTTGAGTTTGAAACTGGGTGGAAACGCCAATTTATGTAGTGGTTTCACGTTGCCCCCTCACACTAGGTGATAGTTTAGTGTAGTGGGCTCAAGTACTCTGGCTGAACACCAGTGCACTTATTGAGTTTACTTACTCATTTCTGTGGTGAGATAAGGACTAGGAGAAATGCAAAGCAGGCCTAAAACTTCAAAGGTAAAAAGATAGTTCATTAACAGACTTCAAAGAGAAAAACTTAAAAGGAAAATAATAAGAACTAAAAAACTTTCAGATACATCTCCTTCCCCCATTCCATCAAGTTCTTTCCCACCAACAACATAAAGAGACAAAACCTGAGACCTTTAGTCAGTTTAGCATCCTTTAAAATAGGTTTTCATCAGTTCAATTGGAAGAAGAGTCTCTCCTGTTACACCATGAAGACTTTTCCACAAGAACACAGTTCTTTTGTGGTTTCAATATCACAGCG
Organism: Picathartes gymnocephalus; assembly: GCA_013390045.1. NCBI lineage: Eukaryota > Metazoa > Chordata > Aves > Passeriformes > Picathartidae > Picathartes > Picathartes gymnocephalus. Next base: position 223,548 of record WEKY01038879.1, read on the forward strand.
AACTCCCCTCCAGAAAAGCATATCTGTTCACATGTGATAGTCCCTTCCTCGACAAGCAACTGCAACTGCTTTTGAGGGCTCATCTTATTTTTTGGGGTAGTATTTTTAAGGATGAGCTGTTCTGGGAAGAAAACTAAGGATGTGAGGCATTGGTTTGCGATACACCTTAATTCCGTCGAGACATGTGGGAACCAAATCTGTCTCCATCTGTGGCATGGTCTCATCAAGATATGCTGGTGGAAGTCAAGTTAGAACGTTACATCCACCCAAATTCATTCATGAGTTTACAAGGAATTTTAGTCCATTATCATGGCTTCACAAAAGACTTTCAGCTTAAAGCATCTCCTCTTCTTTCCCTCTGGACTCTCAGTAACTTTTCACTGACCTCAGTGTCTCTTTTGGTTCCTTCTGTACCCTCACTCTTTCTGAGTCCATTTTGTGCATTCTGAGTCTCTTTGAGTACTTTAAAGAGTTGTATCTGGATTTATGTGTGCACTCTAGAATTATTCTGAGTTCATTGTGTGCACAAAAAGGGTTAACATCCCTTCTAAGTCCAGCTGGCATTCCAAACATTCCATTCCCTTGGGAGTGGGGAGGCGGGAGAACCGCGGCCAGGAGCTGCAGCACAGCAGTCAGAAGCCGTGGCAGAATCTCAGCAGCAGTGGGCTGATCCCTCCCTCTGGCTGGTGAGGGCGGCACTCCCTGGGGGGGGAACGGGCAAGGTCCTGGCCCGGGAGAGCCAGGCTGGCCCCGTGGAGCTGCATTGCAACCCCCCACGAAGGGAGGGGAGCAGGAACAGGCAGGAGCCCTGGCACCACTGCCCCGAGAGAGGGAGGAGGGGACGCTTCCCCTCCCCCTGCCCGGACAGCTGCGGGCTGGGTGGGGCCCAGGGCCTAATTGGCCTGGGCGGAGTGGCGGGCTCCCCTGTGGCTTTCTCAGTAGCCGGAAACAAAGAGAACGAAACTGATGCTTCTCCACTCTTAAGATATGACACTCAGAGGTGTTCCTCTTTCTCTCAGTGGTTAGACAGCGTGTCTATCTTAATATTAGCTAATTAATTGGCTCTCCAGGGCTGCAGGAAGCTCTACCCACAGGAAACTGCAAAAAATCCCTGCAGGCATAGCTTACAGGAAACTATGCCTGCCAGAAATTATAAAATCTCTGCAGGTGAGATCACCCTTTTTTCAAACCATGACAACTGTGTATGACCTTGGGCCAAGAGGAAGCTTACTATTCCTCTACGTGTCATGTGACTGGAGTGTAGAAGTGCTTAAAGACCTTAGATCAGTATTCAGACTGAATTCTCCTCCCTTCTCCAATTCTGCTTGAATACACATATTATCTGTATAATGCTTCAAAATACCCATTTAATGTCTGTGACCATCTAGAATCAAAAGTGAACATTATTGATGTCATAAGGAATGGGAAAAAATTCACTAGGAAAAAGGGAAGAAAAGGATATTTTGGTGCTCTCCCCATCACTGAACATGGCAAATAGAAGAATGAACTCCAGAGAGACATGACTGCGCAGTTCACCCATTTAGTACTTGTTGTATCTGTTTCTTTTTCATTATGCCAACTGTACAGGTAAATATACCCTTGAAATTCAGTTTTCCATGTTGAAAGGCATCTGTATAAACAAGGTTTGATTACTTCTACACTATTTTCCCAGCAGATCTTCAGCCTCTAACAGACACCTCTCTGGTATTTGTCATGTCAGGTTGAAAACGAGAGTGAAAAAGATAGCATCAACTGCTCCTTGTATACTCCAGGGTTTAATTGCTTGTGAAGCTTCCAGAAGAATCTGATTGAAGATTGTCTCAGACAGTGATGAACCTGGGCATGCCTTTCAGGCCTCTGTGGTCACAAACGCTCTGTTCAGTAATTAGTCAAAATGACAAATCAAAACCTGCATTGCTAAGGGGTTTTTTCCAACTTTCATCTCTTCTTCCTCTCCAACAAAATCATTTTCTCAGTGGTTGTAAAACTTCTTAAAATTTCAGGTGTTGGCTACAGTTAAAAGGAATTAATAGATGATCTAGATTTATCTTCAGAATTTCAGTCTTTTGTTTTTACTTCCATATTATACTCTCAGCAATCAGGTTTTCTGAAGTTTTCCATACATACCAGTTGATGTCTTATCTATCTTCAGCTGAGTGGTGTGTGCTTAACACTTTTCACAACTAGGGGATCAGGGAAAAAACTTCAGGAAACATAAAGGGACAGAGATGACTTAAGTTCAGCACTGTGAAAGAAGAATATGCTGCTTTTAGACAGCAGAAAGCCTGGATGATTTGAGCTCAGACTCCCTCTTGCTCCAGTTCCCATTGAACCATAAATGCCTGCCCAGGGCAGAGAAATAAGGGGGTATGAGGAGGCTGCATTTCAAAGTCATTCTATCTTTACAAAGAAAGAATAGCCACTGATTCAGACACTGATTATATGTGACAGTTTTGTACTCTAAAAAAAAAAAAAAGAAAATCCCTACAGATTAGATATAGCTACATGTATTTTTCATTTCCAATAGGCAGGAAACTAGGTTGTCCTAGATCATCTGTCTTCCACTTTCTTCCATTCCTACCCAGAGCCTGGAAAAAGAAGCAAACAAACAAACAAATAGTTATGGGAACGTCAGTCTTGTCATAATTAATGAAATATCATTTTAAATGTCATCTAGCCAAACATATCATGAATATCTCTAATCTATCTAAATACTAACTCATAAATTGTAGCCCTAGGTAGGATATTGCCTTGAATTTAGGACACCTAATATGCCATTGTCTATTGCAGCAGGTTCATCAGCACAACAGAGGTATTCTTGAGTGTTTTATTTTATTGTGTACTGGAAATTACCCTAAAGTAAATGTCCATTTCAAGGATTTATTTTCAAATAGGTCATAGTTTTGTAAACTTCTCTTTCCAATTTAAACCAATGAAAACTTTGGCTATAGTCACTTGTTTTCTGCACTGTTTTGTTGAGAAAATAACAGCTTTCCCACTACAAATAGCAGGTATAATAGAAACAAGATTGTGTCTTCAAGATGTCAGTAGCTATAAAAGTTTCAAGTCCAATCCTCCCAGCATTATACACATACCTATCTTCACTTGTATGTGTGGTTCAATTGAAACCTCTGCTTTGTGCACCACTCAGTGAGTAATTGCATCTGCTCAGGCAGGATGTAGTATTTGGGGGAGCTTTCCTGCCCGAGGAAACAAGGGGTTGTAAGAAGTACCTGTATTTCTGGTCTGCCTACCTTCTGGTCAATGTTCCATGTTGTGTCAAGGAAAACAGCATAGAATTAAAACGTTATAAAACAGGAATTTGCCCAGGAAATTACACTTTTACATTCTTTTCCTTCCTGCACTAGCTTGCAAAATTGTGTCCTATGTTCTAAATACCAACAGGGAGCAGTAAGTAAACCAGACTTTTAATTTTCATGTCTAGTAATAGTACATATTTTGCATTTGATATTACAAAAAAAGGGTTTAATTTTCCATTGAAACAAGAACTAAACATTGTTTGGTTTGGTGCTGTGTCTACAAATATTTCTCAGTTTTTCAGTTCCTGGATGTCTGTTTAAATTGATAGGACATCAGATAGTCTCTGCACCTACTATCATTAAATCCTTCTTGGTGTGGATTAATTATTCAGTTATTACCTTTTATTTCTGTAACAGTCTACATGTAAAGCTCATGTAATACTAGGGTATGTGGATCTCAATATCATTTTATCCAGTTGAGGTCTGATTGAAATGTGATTTGTGATGGGGGAATCTTTCCTCTGCCTGAGTTAGGCTAGGTCAACAACAAAAGGTGAGCCACTGCAGTAGACATAAGCATAAAATTTTTAGTAGATCTGTGGTTTTATTCTTCAGGGAATTTCCCTTTTTGAAAAAAGAGCAAACTTATATGAAATTTTTATGCTAAAAATAATGCTTAGTTTTCTTTGCCTGTCTCTGGACAGAAAGTATTCTACTGTATTTTAAAAATGCCACTGTTCTTCTTTTGTTACACTGCACTTTAAGAATCTCTACTTAAAATAGCTAAGAAACTAAACTTTATAAGTCAACTTAAAAAGGGAAGACTAATAATGGAAAAGAGCAGTCACCTGTTCCATTGTTTCTCTGCAAATGAAACAAAACATTCAACCTACTTTTATCCCTTAGGCAGGAAATGTAATTATGTTAAACGTTCCATAAAAACTGTCAAACAATACAAATTTTATGAAATTGAAATAATATAAGAAATAGGTCAAATTCATCCAATATGGAGCTCTATTGATGTAAACAGCCTTACAGCATTTATTTCAATTGTGTGCTATACAGTCATTTAGATGGAATTGTTTGTGCATCAATTGTTTCTAAGAACAACTGTACTCAAAACCTCAAAGATGCAGAGGATTACAATTTCATTATTCCCAGCTCCATTGCTTTCCATTGTTAGGTTTTTGGAGAGAGTAACTGGAGTTACATTTCAATGTTTTTATGCATTAACTTAATTGTAAAAGTGTATCTCTGCAAGATATAGTGATAAAACCTATGATAAGAGAGTCCAACTGCATTTTCTTAAAAATATAGCAGTAATTTTATAGTGGATAGTGAACAGTCAGGCTGAAATAGACACATTAAAACACTGAAAATGGTATGTGATTTTTTTTCCCAAGGAAAGGAACACTTGGAACTAGACTTTATCCCAAAGTCCAGATACCTAAAGCTATTTGGGTTTAATTATTCTCATGGGAGTTAGGATTTTAGACAGCTTTAAAAATTTTCATATAAAAACCAAGGAACCACTGTGATGCTGAAATATTTCAGTTCCCTTTGAAGTCAGTAGAAATCAAGCAGCCCTTAAAAAACACCCTGTACTTTGAAGATTTGAACTGTAAGACAGCAGCCTTTTTTTAAAGATGTGTAATTTAAGTAAACTGAATAAGAATCATTTTTTTTAAAAAAATCAATTTAGGTGTGAATCTTTATAAAGAGTTTTTAATATTCCATCTTGCCAGAATAAGGAAGCACAATGCATTTAGAGCAAGACATTTTATTTGTCTCCAGATAATGTTTCCCACGTCATTCCTCATTTTCATCATTTCTCAATTGCTTTTTGCAACATGGGGAAAACTAAATGAAGTCATAAACCTAGGGAATTTCTACAAAGATAGCAGTGTGACACTGCTAAATGTTTCAGTAGCAAATATTTTGGAACTCTTGTCACCAAACGAAATCTTCTGCCTTAAATTCAGAGTCCTAAAAAGAATAGATGAAGAGTAAAAAACAAACAAGCAAACAAACAAACAAAAACCAAACCAACAAACAAACAAAAAAAATCACATAATCTAATGATTTGAAAAATTTAGAAAGAAAAAGAAAATTCTCAGGAGATGCACCTATTCTAGACCAGAATATAGTTCAGCCACTTTTTTTTCTTCCTTTCTTTGGAGATTCAAGACAGGCCAGTGCTGTCTTTCACAAAGATCACTATTCACAATGCACACAAATTGGGTGGGTGTATCAGTAGTATGTTCCCCAGGCTGAGAAAAATGTGAGCATCTTTAGAAGTTGTTGGCTGGACTGTTCATTTGGGAAACCCAGTATCATACCTCAGGACATGTATTGTATATATCTGCATTTTCAAGACCGCTCTCATTTCTCTGTTCCCAAGACATTTTTTTTCCCCGTCTTACCCAGCCCTCTTGCAGGCTTCAGTAGGGAAGGCTAGAGAGAGCTTGCGTTTTTCTCACCCAAAACATTTCTTGCCGACTGGAATTGGGATTTCTGGCTTAAGGAATGGATGTCCCTTACCCCTACCTAGGCACCACTTCTGAAAAAACACAGCTAAAGATATTATAGGCAACTGAAACCTTAATATGTGAAGATTCTAGGGCTTCAAATTGTGGGTAGTAGTGGTTTTGTTCAGCACCAGGAAGGTAAGTGTTCATACCTACTGAAGTTAATATAAATAAATGTAAGCAGAACTTAGATTATTTCTGTATCAAACACCTTTGTAGCCCAAAAGATATCAGATATAGGCAGTTTAAGATCAGGGAGTTTCAAGGTTGTCAGTGATGCCTAAATCTTGATTTAGGAGTCTGCATTGGAACAAATTCAATTAAATTACTTTGTGAATTTGACACAGAATCACAAAGAAAGTTTAAAGTTAATATGAGGCTGAACACAATTCAGTGATCTCACTATCAGGGCCTCCTGCTTAGAAACAATTATTCAGTATTTTTCAATATTATAAACATTATTCAGTATTCAATATTATTCTATATTATTCAGTATTTTCAAAATTATTCAATATTTTAAACTGAGTTAAGACCAATTAAATATATACGTTCCCTTCTGGTAGTAGTAAATCAGTTGAGGAATCTATATATCCTCCATTTGAGTTTATTGTAAGATTGCCAGTTAACCTAGCAAGGCCGTTTTCTAAAATGCAAGAAGGTTTCAGCATCTTCTGTTCATAAATACTAAACCAGTTTCCTACACAAACACTGCAAAAATCTTAGCTGACACTTTAGATCAAAATTGTTGACACACATCGTGTGCAGAATGGATCATATAACAGCTGAAACAGGGCTACTGCTTTATCCTTAAAACATTAGGCTTAATAAGTAGGAGGCTGTAGCTGTTATCATCAGCTGACTCTTAGGTATAGAAATAAAAATAATTCTAACTCAATAGATTCCCTAGCCCTGCAAGGAGCACCGATGTTCAGAATGAACATACATGGAAAGAACAAAAGAAAAGTAATACATTTTACTTAAGTAATTAGCATTGATAAACATGAATATATATTTGAAAATCATTGGCCTGCCTAATGATCTTTGAAATAAATTAGCAACTCTCTTAAGGGACAATGCAAATGGAGGCTGTATATTAGTGGTATATTGCAAATAACATTAATATATTTTGTTGCTGGAAAAATTTTTACCTAAGAGAGTTTGAATACTGCAATGTTAGGTCCTCTGTCTCATCTAATGAAACCAGCGATAGTTAATTTTCTCATTGAACCCTAATTACAACCATTAAAGGTTATGGGAATATTTTGCACCTGAAGATATTTCTGGGCCACTCTTTTGTGATTACTCTTAGCTCCTGTTAACGATAAAAATTCCTAGGCTCCACTCTAAAAATACATGCAAGACGATTGAATTGGATTGAACTCCCAGTTATAGACACAAATCTCCTGTCTATAATTTTCAAAGACAATACCACAGACTATAAACCCTTCATCACTCCTTCCCACCTCTCCTGTATGCTGTCAGTCAAACTCATAGCATTTAATAACACAATCAAAGGGTGGATTTTCCACCTAAAATTTCCATATGCTTATATCAATTAGCAGTTCATATTTATAACTGAGGACTGGCAATAACCAAAACAGAATAAGATTACACGTCATCCCTTTAGGCTGATTCTATAAGGGATTTCTTGAACTGCATCACATATTTGCAGTCTATCATGGTGCCATTTCATTTTGCACTTGGGACTGAAGGGATCATGCCTGGGATTCAGCATCACTAGTATACTTTTCTATCTTTCAAGGCATGAGCTTTCCTTAAGCTGAGATTTTGCTATAAATATTTAACCACTGTCTGGATTCAAGAAAAGGAAGACTTAGTCATGTTGCCTTCTAATAACTGTAATCTTAACAACTTTCTGATAGGAAAAAACAAGATAATAGTCCTGTATTCTGTTCCTGTGTTTGCCAGAAGACCAAAACTCTCACATTTCTTGAAATACCCCTGATTCTAAGGTCAGAATGGCCAGGAGCTTTTTTTTTTTTTTTAATTTTTTTAATTTTTTTTGGTGTATTCAGAAGTTTAAGCAGCCTCAGAAAGAAGAAAGGATTTTGGTTCCATCTGTAATCAAACAGGAAAGCTGAGATACAGTGAAAGTTGGTGTATTCATTTTTTTCAAGGACATTTCTGAAGTTACTGAAACATGAGAACAATATGTGCAGAATAGAACTGAAAGAGAAAGGAAGAGGAACTCCCTCTTGATGGTGTGGATGGTTTCTGCACAGTGGTCAGTCACTAGACTGCCTTGCTACCAGAAGACTTTGTCATGCAAGATGATGCAAAGAGGCTTTTTCATGTTATTCAATAAAGATTTTTGGTGAAGTTCTAGAGCGCACAGAGTCAAGAGACTTTGTACTTGCTTGCTTAAATATCTTTGGGGATTCTGAGATTGTCCTGTTCACAAGCTCTGAACTGTGACTACAGTTTATTGGACTGGTAAGGGAAAATATATGGATAATGAATATTCCATATTAGAACATGAGAATTTTGGTAATGACATTTATTACCAGAAGTGAGTTAATATAAATTATTTTTCATTCAAGTATTTAGATCTAGGGCTCCTTTGTTTTTCCACCTCAGTGCTGTTATTTTTCACTTTACATTATTAATACTTTTTATAATACACTCTTATGATTAAAGAGTAGTGAATTACTACTCGTTCATTGTTTCAGGAAAGAAATTTTGAGTAAGAAGAGCTGGAACTGATGAAAATTGATTAGATGGGATGATTGCATAAGGATCCATATCTTTAGCTTAACTATTGAATAGATGGGTACATAGAGAGACCACATAATGAAAAGGACTAACTAATAAAAAGGAATTGACTACTGCCTTTCTCACACCACCTTTCCCTATCTATTCTCATTGCATTCTACCTGCAAGTAATTGTGTTAGTTTTCTCCATGTTTAAACTTTCAGAATCCATGCCTTTTTCAGAACAACAGCAAACTTTCTAAAATGTCATCAGACTAAAAACTTGTGACATGGGAAAACAAAAGTCATACTTTGCAGTGTAATTTCAGCCATCATATTCAAGCTTTTCTCCCACTCACAGTCTTTTTTTTTTTTTTCAGTCTCCTTTTTTGCATTGGATAGGTAAAATAGGACCCTTTATCCAGACTGCCCTTTAGATTTACCAAGGAAAGTAAGTGGAAGCAGAAATAAAAGTAATCTGAACAAATGTATACATTTGTTACAGACCTTGGCATCTAATGCAATTATCTGCACCCCTCTTACAGAACTGATGTTTCCAAGGGCACTTCTGCTTACCCAAAACAGAAGCCTAACATTTATCAATCATCCTTAATACATATCTATGCATCCATTTCTTCTATTGGGACTTAATTATGGCACCATTTTCATACTTATTTTTACAACAAGATACTCTGCTACATCCAGAGAAGAATATTTACTTGTTCTCATATGTCAATAATTATAATCTTTTTTAAAAAAATAAAGACAACATTACAGTTGAAAAGTAAAGAGTAAAAAGTGGGATATGTCACTTTGTGTCTTCCCATTTTAATAATGCTTTTTGTAATCTATTTATGCTATTTAATGAGCTAGAACCTCTCCTTAATGGTCTCATAAAGCATTAACAGATAACCTTAATATAACCTTATCTATTGTTTTCACAGAAAATATACTCAAAGACATAAAACCAGATAATTTGAATTATGTTAGAAAAAGCATGAATGGATTTTGTCCTGGGATTCAGTGACAGGTGGAGCCATGAGACAGACATCTCCATTTGAGTTATTGATCTAGATTGTTTTTATAGCAAACACAGGAAAACAAAATTGAGATGTCAAAAATTCCAACCCCAAAGACAACAGATGACTCACAGGCCAGCAGTCCTGCACGTTCATCTGAAATCACTATTTCATTTGTAGATGTCTTCAAGATAGACACCTAACATTTATGCTTTTTGTACTCTATGGCTTTGTCAGTATAAAGTTTATATGATATACATTGTTAAAATTAAAGGGGTTCTTTTACTCAGATTTCTTTATTCTATCTGAGCATTTTCCGGCATAGTATTTTCTGTATGTAAATCAGTACTGGAAGGCAGAACTGAACATTTAACTGTGGTGACATATTTAGCTATTAAGAATTAATCTCTCTGATGTTAAGGGAGGAGAAAGGGTGAGTCTCCTGATTAAGGTCTTCTGACCAGCTCAGAAGTTTCAATTATTTTTAAAAGAGTCTTTCTCCTTTTCTCCCAGATGTGGAGGAATGTGAATAGAAAATCACAGTAAAAATCATTCTACTTGGAGTTATTTGTACATTAAGAAAAAATAAACACTGACATTTTAATCCCAGAGATAAGGATAATCATATTCATAAACCATTTTTTGCACTGATCAAACAAATTTTTTTATTTACTTTCTTATTTTCCTCCTGGTAATACTCTTTTTCAGCTTTTGACACAAATTTGTGAGGAAAACCTGCTACTGTTCAGTATAAAAACTGAAGCATTTTTCAAGCTTGCTATACTTATTTAAATAAACAAAAAACTACTGAATGAACGGATGAATGTTCAGATGAAAAAGGAGAGGAGGTCCAAGTAGGTGTATATTTCTTTGTCCAAGAGCCAGGATTTTTTGAGTAACATGAGGGGAAGCCAGATCCTGACCTGCAAGATACCTGTTCATATATTCAAAAGGGTAGTCCTGTTCTGAGACTTTTATATAGAAGACAATTTTTTTTTTTTAAAAAAAAGGGAAATTGGGAACAGATTAATTCCCAGTTGTTTCTGAGGTGAATTGTGAAAGTACGACAGAAAGGGCCAGATGTTGATACTCAAGTCCACTAATACATTTAGTACCAACACTGCACAGACTCAGCCCTCACAATGAGGTCGTCTCTATCTCTAATGTCCCAGCCTCAGCAAAAGCCCCATATCTCCTTCAAGCAGCCAAGAGGAGCAAAAGTCTGGGCTCTTGGCTGACTTGAAAGGCACACCTCTACCCCTATATTCAACATTAGAGAATGAGAACTACCTTCCAATCATCTATCCTATTAAATTGTTACACATGCCTGGCTTGGTATTATAGGACAATAAGCAGCTCCCCAGTGCTGTTTCGAAGTAGGCCGAGGAAACTTCCAAACAGGTAACTTGATGATGGTCATTTCACTTTGATAGCCAGGAGCTTTTAAAGCAGACTGTTTTGTCTCAGGCTTCTGTCCAGAGGACAGATCTTGGTACATTTAATCTCCTGTTACAGACACATGCAGTAATTCCAAGCCCTGAGAATCCAATCAGATGCGTGGTCATGTGGGGGAAAAATCCACAGGTTGTTCTCTTTAATATCTCCAGAATTTAGTCAATGATGGAATAGTGGAAAAGGAAACAAAGCTGCCTGCTAAGCAGGAGAAAGGGCCAACAAAAGGATTCTCATTTCTATATTTTTTTTAATTACCTTAAAAAAAATTAATTATTTCAATAGCCATTTCTTCTGCTTATGAAAAACCAATCCATTTTAACATAGACTTGAAATAAGCTAGTGACTTGTAATCTACAGGTTTGTTTTCTTTATTACTGGGAACACATAATGACACTATAAGGATACTTTGCTTAACTTTTAGATCCAAAGAACACAGCCTGTGTTTAACTTCTTGGCCTTCCTCTGAGTAGTTCTGCCTTAGGGTATAATTCAAAAAGCACTTTGTGTGCAATCAGTCTTAATGGACTTCTGGCTATATCTAGAGTCTATATTATTGAACTCAAGCAAGTGTCCTAAATGTTTTCAATCCACAAAAGTAAAGACGTCTCTTGTTCACTTGGACCTTAGATTAAGGTGGAACTTTAGTCTTCTGGAAATATTTAGACAGCATGTAACACTGCACGGATGTTAAAATTATCTACCATTTTGGATTTGAGCAGAATATTTTCATGTTATATTGGGCTCGTGTGAGTCATTTTATAGACAGTGCATTAAAATGCTTGCAAATAACAATCTACTCTGTATCTTTTACCTGTTCTGCCCTTTTGTACTTCATTGCCCCTCTGGTGCTAACTACTTGCAAATAATTTCTGTCCCCCTTTTCATACCCAGAGTTTGAAGCTCTGCAGGCAAAAAGAAAGTGTTAACAAATAACTCTCTCAACAGAAGAATTCATGTTTCCTGAGTGAAACTCACTCACATATTTCCAAACACACTTTTCTGTTCCTGCAAATCTCATGCTGCCTTTGGAAAAGGACTCTGGAGATGATCTTATTCCCCCTAAAATTATCCTCCCACTTGTGGAGGCGCACACACACAGAGTCAGTCACTCTTTGCAGATCTCTGGTTCAGTGCCCTGCAGTGATCACCATTGGGTCTGTGTGTGTGTGTGTGTGTGTGTGTGTATAATTTTAAGGTGACTGCAGACATCCTGCTCTCAGGCATACTCAGACCCACCAAAACATGGCATGCATGACCTAAGTAGGCAATACTTTAGCAGTTCCTCTGTCCTCCACTTGAATCAGTGAGGTGCTCTGGCTTGTGATTATGACCATCCCAGTGGGCAGCTTCTTGAAATGAGCCTTAACATTACTTGTTGGCTTCTAGCCCTCTTCCCCTTGAACCTTCTCCAGGAGACTCCATGGCCCCTGTGTCAAGTAGATGAGTAGGGCAGGGAGTGAGTGACAGAAGAGCATCTCACAATAAATAATCATAAGCCACACGCTCCGCATGTTTGTGCTCCACACTTGAGCTAGGAAGTGTCCTGTGCAGCATGCCCAGGGCTACAAGCACGGGGAAGCATGATCCCCAAGTCAATGAAGAATCACAGGACCACAGAATCACAGAATGGAACTGGAAGGAACCACACTGGGATCATTTGTTTCACTGTAAATGCTCATTCAGGGTCGTCCTAGAGAACATTGCACAGGTTTGTGTCCAGATGGTTCTTGAATACCTCTCAATCTTGTCAGTGGGCAAGCAAAGCAATGAACACAGGTAGGTGAAAGACAGACACCATTTTACTGCTATGGTAAAGATCAGGCAACGTGATCATGCACAGGTTCCTGACTGCTGCTGTAAACAACAGGATATAGACTTTGCTACAGGTTGTTGGCTTCCTTAGCTGAACCAGTGGTGATTTTCCAGTCCTGGGCTGAGCCATGTCCCTTCCCTCTGTGTGCATCTCTGCTCACAAAGACCTTTTGTTTAGTTTATCAACAATGCAAATTATCAACACCAACAAAGGCCTGAAATCAAAAGTGATTTGTCCTCAGTAAACCAGGCTTTTTTGCTGTGAGTGTAACATCTCAAATATTTAATTTTAATTTTAATGAAGTTGCTTTTCTTGAAAAAGGTCAGTGCTGTCAACACAGGAAACTGTTGAAGTTCAATGCAGCTTGTTTGCTCAGAAGATTGAGCTTTTGAATTGATTATATATATTAATAGCACTTAGCGTTCACTGTAAATACACAGTAAGATGAAATTCACTAATCCATCCTATTATTAGAATTCTGAAACAAATCATGGAGGCTTTCAGATAAATGTCTGTGAGAGTTACAGGATTGGGAGCATGTATCCCCAGTGGCTTATTTCATCATAAATATTACAGTTTAAGTTTCTCTATTATTCTACTTATCTATGAACTAGGAATTAATTTAATGATTTATGTATTTACAAGTTTCTGAGTAAGAGATTTTATAAAATAGTTGCTATGAAAGAGTTGCTATTCTTGGAAGTTCAAAAAGCAATTTTTTTTAGCTTAGGTTTTATAGAAATAGAGTCAGCAGAAACCCCAGTCCTGTGATTTCTGGATCCTTTAGCCACATGGTCAGATGGTTGGCTGTAGCTATGTCTTCATCTCACAGAATTTCTGCTCTCATTCTTTGTACCTACACTAGTTGTAGCAGGAGTTCTCCATGGGGACTGCAATGCAGGGCACAGAGTAAAATAAGGTTAAAACAACACATAAATCTCACTGGAGATGTTAACAAACTGCTTCCACTATAGCTAACACATCAAGCAAAGTTCACTTGAGCCATAGAAAGAAGCTACAGTGAGGAGCTGAGTGAAAGGTTAATTGGACTGACTTTCTGTATAGAAAATAGGTGGCTATTATTCTAGTTACCTACAGAGGTCATGATACAAAGAGATCATTAGATGCTACATATGCATGAGAAACCATTACATTTCATCCTTTTTCCCTTTAATGAAGCCAGTAACTTGTCTCTTATCAAGCCGTTACTTGTTTTGTGTTAAATAGATGGATAAATGCTTAGCATAAGTTCAAGATGTTGAAAACAAAATTGAAAGGCACTAAAAGGCACAAGATTAAAAAAAACCCCAAAGGATTAAAAAGAAAACCAAGAAGCACTTGAACAATGCTCTCAAGCACATGGCATCATTCTTGAGGCTCCCCTGTGCAGGGCCAGGAGATCCTTGTGGATATCTTCGAACTCAGAACATTCTGTGTGATTCTTTGTATGAACTCTTTAAAAAGAACAGATTGGAAGAGTCATTCTATGTCAAATATGGCATTATCTGTTTCCAAATCATTCACAGTACAGAAGGGATCCTCTTCAATATTTGTGTATTCTAACATATGATGCTAGAAGTATACATGAAGTATAATACAGTACGTACGTGATGCTGTCTGCTACAAACCACCAAATCACACTAGAGAATAGAATGTTGGTTTCTCAAACCTCTACCTCTGATAGGATAGGGGGAAAAGAACTGCTTATATTTTGTGACTTCAATAGCCTTACTGTTGCGGCGGTTTTTATTAGTTAATTGTACTTTGGTTCGTTCTATGTACCCCTGTTTATATCTTGTATGCTCCCCTTGTCAATTATCTGTCCCCTCCCCTGGTCGAGCGAGAGAATCCCTCTCTCTCCCCTGTCATTCTCCTTTCACCCCTGCCCCAAGTTCTAGAAAGGTCTCTGTCATTTCGCTATGCATTGGCCCCCACAGGTGTAACCCCACTCCCCTGTTCTCCCGTTTGCTGTGTAACCTGTCCCTCACCCCTGGACCACACCCTTGGGCTTTCCCAATTGTGCCTCCACCCCTGGGACCCTGGGAGTATGAAACCCCCTGTTACCTTTGTTCTGGGGGTCACTCGGAGCAGAGCATAGGAGGTTCGATCCTCCTCTGTGAAACTCCTTGTGGCCAGACTCAGTTAGTCTCTCCCCATCAGCCAAATAAACCTTGGTCAAATACAGAACTACTGAGTCCTCTATGCTTTGGCTTCTCTAAGCAATCACCACCTGCTCGTTACGCTGCTCTCGGCTCCGCTCGCTGCGGCTGCGATAGGGCTCTGGGGATCAGCGAGAATCCCCAGAGGGGTCACCTTCGACCGGCACAGCCTTGGCACCCCAGGCAGCTGAGCGCAGCGTTACCTTACAATATCTAAATATCACTGCAGTCAGTTTTTGAGTTCAGGAAAAGTTACAGGCAATGGACTGAATTTCAATCAATCTTTTCTTATAGATGAGGAATTTGATCAGAGCAATAAAATTAGTGGTAGCTCAGGGCCAACAAAGGATGATCCCTTTATTTTTGCTCTGATAGTAGGAAAGAAAACAGTGCATGCCTTTGGTGTGCTAAATGTGACACTTTCATAGAGCTGGAACAAAGCTTAAAATGGAACAAAACCTCATTTTAAAATAATTGCAAAATATTAACTATATTCAAAATAGAAAAAGAGAAATTTGATTCTCAAGACAGGCTTCACAACTATTTTTCCTCTGATCACACTATGAACATTTCCCCAACTAACAATCCTAATCTGCAGTAATTCAGAATAAATCTTATTTTGAGGCATTTTCTAGATTTTGAACATAAATGTAGTCATTCCTCTGGTATGTGGCAGGAGGAGAAAGACCTCCCACCAAAAGCAGATGTGTCAGCATGGTATCTTTTAAAACAGTTCCTCAGTATGACGCCTTTCCCTCCTGTACTTCATTCAAAATGGAAATGCTCTGCTGAAGAGCTGTGTTGCTTAAAGCTTCTTCCATAGGGAAAGCTTTCACATGACTTTTTTCCACCCTGTTAATACTTTATCCAGAAGAAATTTGTCTTAGGGTAATTTCTAGAGGCTGATAAAATGGCATACATTGTCCCTTATGTCAATTGAAGGGCAAACTGTAGCCACCTGAGGTCCTTTTTTATTTTTTTTTTCTTTCAGATTATAAAACCACTTTAAATATTTTTAAAGTAATATTTTTATCATTAAAAAAATGGCCCATTTCAAATAGAGATTAATGTAAGGCCCTACATAATATACACACAGTAAAACTGGGTTACCCTATGGGCATGTTCTAGCTTCCAAAACTATTAACTTCAAGTATCCTCCAAAAATCCTAAAACTTGAAGTTGCAACATCAGTGCAAAAAATCCTCTATTCTCCTTGGTATTTTGTTCTAGTAGTTCATACCACTAAAATGAATACCTTATTTTTTATTTGAACTTGTTTGTTTTCCATATTCCTATTAGAGAGTTTAACAATAAAATATTGCCCTTACATTATTAAATATTTCTGCTTTGTGAAATAATTTTTTTTTGTTAATAAAGCCATTTTTTCATCTTGATAATCTGAAAGAATTGAAGAGTTCTGATCTCCCTTTTGAGCTCTCTCTTCTTTGACTGCTTTTTGGTTTGGATGTTTTTGGAGTTTTTTGTGATCCTTTTAAATGTACAACCTCTGGAAATGGTTATGGTGATCTAATACCAGGATTGATCGGTCCAACACCATTGTTTCAAGACTTAATGGCAAAGATCCATAAAAATCTGTTGTTCGTGATACCCTGTTCTATTTCCATTACCATTTTTTTCATGACTTAAGCTCATGTGGGGGAAAAAAATCATGAGATGGTGTCTGATGTTCAATGCCAAAAAAATCTGGTAAGATGAATAGGAACATGAAATATACCAGCAAAGCAAAGTGAGTCTTTAGTTTATAGCCTAAATAGGTAGTTTTGGCATGGGATATACAAAATATTCCTTCTAGAATTGTACCTGATCGGTAGCAATCTTGAGAAATAGTTTTTACCCCCTGAGACTTGGAGGTATAGGACATGCTACATTATTCCCTTAATAGTAACATGCCTCATTATCATGCCACTCCAGGCAGTACTGTAATCTTTTAAGAAAGAAAGGACAAAATGCTAAGTCAAGCACCTTTTTCTTGCCATAAGCAGCTCTTCTACTCTTCTGCGACTGAGAATGGATGACAAATTTCTCTGTGTGAACAAGAAAAAGTAAAAAAGGTAATTAAAACTGATCTCGTGCTTCTATTGTAAATCTCCTTTAATGTTACCTGCACAGTGCTGCAACACCAATCTTCTTAAAAGTTGTGCCTCAGAATTTCATCTCTTCACTGAGGGCATTTGCCAAGTTTCTTTTTACATGGCAGTTAGTCTTTAATAAAAAAAAAAAAAAATTCAAAAGTGAAGGAATCTAGGAACATCGGATTTGCCATGCTGGGTCAGTGAACTCACCTATTAAACCAAGCATCAGATCCTACAGAATACATAATGAAAATAGAGGTTTACATTGTAGAGGTTGCCATTATATGTTCTAAAGACAGAGTGAACAGTGCCTAGTATACTAGAAATCCTACAGCAACTTGTTCTTTTGAAAGTGATTTTTGAAGACACTTAGATGTGTGTGCCTTGATTCTCAAATAATGATTTAAAAAAAAAGCAACAAAATATTTGCACCTTAATCAGTCTGATAGTTTCACAGAAAATGAAGTCAGCAAGAGCAGTTGTGATTTATCTAGACTGATTTCTTCTGTAAATTATGTTATAGTTATTTTCTTAGATTATTTCCCATTTCAAGCACAACATAACCTCCAGAAAAAAATTCAAAACAGAGGGGGGTTTTCACCCTTAGTCATTATATCTAGATACTTATTGAAAATGTCATTGTGTTCTTTAATATAATCTGAACATTTCAAGTGAAAAACAATTATAATAACGGCGTGATCTAAAGCAGCCTTACAAATAAATTTGTGGTGGGAAGAATAAGCAAGACCAGCTTGGCAGTTCTAGAAAAGTAAAACCTTTCTCTATTGAAAGGTTTCTCTAGCATGATTCTCAACCTAAAAGAATACCAAACTCCCCCCAAAAAAACCAAACCAGACCAAACCAAACCAAACCCAATCAAACCAAACCAAACCAAACCAAACCAAACCAAACCAAACCAAACCAAAACCCCCATGGATTCAAATACTCAATATTTGTAAAACTGTTAACACAGTTAAATTTTTCCCATTTAATCAGTGACTTCAGTGATAGCCCTGCCATTATTCTTCCTGATGTCTCAGCCTTTAGACACAAGAGAACAATCAAACTGTCCTCAAAGGGCTGGTAACAATTTGCTGGCCAGAAATCTTCATAACACTACTTTTGTCTTTTTACATTAAGCTTGGTAGCAGGGAAAATTTATGGCAGCCTCTGGTTCCTTTAATTCATTTTCCATGTCAACACTCAAAATTAAAAATCCTATGATTTCAACATCCAATCTAGGGAACTATTTATCCTATAAACATTTTTCTACTCACATGAATAACAAGGTAACAAGCAAAAAATCCCCAAAACAATAACAAAAACAAAAACAATAAACCAACCAAAAAACAAACCTGATTTACTTGTTTCTTCTTTGTCTTCTTTCATCATGTCTAATGCAATAGTCATTGTGGAAAATGTACTTTTGGGAAAAGTTTTGGTATGTTTATCTTAACATTTGAATGATACAACTTGGATACTGCATTATTCCTTTGGGAACACTCATGTGGTTTTACTGGAAGCTACTAGTACATCCTGTGTCTATTTTAATAACAGATGACAAAAAGTAAATAAAAACAATAGACAGCTACTCCTGTGATTTTTAGAGTTACAGACAAATATTATACTAAACTGTCTGACGTGTACCCTGTTCCTTTATCATTTTTCAGCCTTACAACAAGATGGCCATCAGAAATTTGGAAGCAAGGCCTGTCCCTTTCCTGTTGTGGTGGAGTACATGGAAATTCACTACTAGACAACCAGTTGCAAGAGGTTAAACAAGAACTGAGTAAGATTTGTAGTTAAAATAAAGAAATAGTGAGTATTGGCTGATATTTATCACATAGTACCATAGAAAGATTTGGACTGGGAGGAGCCTTCAAAGATCATCTAGTCCAACCCCTTGCCATGGGCAGGGACATCTTTCACTACATCAGAAAGCTCAAAGCTCCACCCAACCTGACCTTGAACACTTCCAGGGATGGGGGACCCACACCTTCTCTGGACAACCCATTCCAATGGCTCACCACCATCCTCTTAAAGATCTGCTTCTTTATATCTTATCTAAACCTATCCTCTTCCAGAAACCTGTGCCTTCTGTTCTGTTGCTACAGGCCTTGATAAAAAGTCCCTTTTTAACTTTCTTATAAGGCTCCTTTATATATTGAAAGGACACAATAAGGTTCCTCTGAAACCTTTTGTTCTGAGAGCTGAACCACCCAAACTCCCTCAGCCTTTTGATACAGGAAGGATGTTCCAGCTCTTTGACTATTTTCCCAGCTCATTTCCAACAGGTCCGTGTCTTTCCTGTACAGAAGACCCTGGAGCTGGATGCAGCACTGCAGGTGGGGTCTCACAAGAGCCGAGCAGAGGGGCAGAACCACATCCCCCCTTGTCCTTCTGGGCTGCAAGTGTACATTACTGACTCATATCCAATTTTCACAACAGTATCCTAAAGTCCTTCTTTTTGGGGCTGCTTTTAATCCATTCATCATCCAGTGATACAGTGTGGGCAGTGTGGAAATGGTCTGGTTCAAAATCCATCAGAATAAGCACAGACCTTTTTTATTAAATTAGACTTAGATTTGGAATAAACACAGATCTTGACTGCCTCAATCTCTTGACTGATGTATTCGGTGCCATAATAAGGTCTAAAAATTTTATATTAATGCTGTTCTTTGGTGATCAAACTACAGCTGTATACAGAACCTTCCTATAAAATCTTTATAGCTGAAGAGAGACTTGAAACCTAAATTAAAGAAAGACTTGAAACCTAAATAAGAATAAAGAACCATTTTTATCTACTATCTTGATTAAAATACTTAGTAAACAAAATATTTTGCTTTGACAGATTAACATAAAACTACAGCAAATCTTAATTCAGAGAATCTGCAGAATAATCAAAGGCTACAAAAACATCTGAAATTAAAAAGGAGTTGGAAGTTGTTTTTCTCTTTCCTCCACATGCTCTCAATGAGCATGGATGTCAATTACAAAGGTAATGCGGTGATGTTTAAGGTTGAAAGGGTTTTTCTAATACATACTGCTCAAAGCATTATTCTCTAGAAAACAAATTCTTATGTACCCACTGTGTATAACTCAATCAAGCATTTCCTGACAAGGTGCAAAGAGACAGTGTTTTGATGTTTCCTCCCCTGGAATATATTTTTAACAGATTTCTCTCTATTTCTTTTGTGCAGCTTTCTTAGGTTTAATGCTTTATCCTTTGTGAAATGTCCTGCCCTTTCTGAATTCCTTTAAATCCTATAGTTATTCCATAGAACTGAGATATTTTCTTTTAATCCTTTAATCTTTCATTGTCAATCACACCATTTGGCATTGATGTGAAAAATACTCATCAGTTACATAAAACGTGGTCCAATCATTGTCTTAGCTGACCATGTTTTTATTTATATGTACGAGGCATTTTTTTCCTTTTTAGATGTGTTCAGTCTTCCCTTCTGAATCCTTACCTTTGCCAGCAATGTTACAAACTCCCTAACAATGCAAGACTTTTTCATTGCTATGAAGTCTTTGTGACTGAAATGTAATATGTGAAATACATTTGTCTTTCAAAATAACAGCAGTCACTCAAATGTCTCAAGGGATATATAATTGGATACGTGGTACTTTCAACTTATGACACAGTTTCAACCACCCTAAATGAGCACTGAACAATTTTAGTCTTTTTTTTGGTCCTAGATTGATGTTCTCAGTTCACTTCTTAGACCACATGTGAGACAGCATTGTGGTACACTTAGTGGTAGGTTCTGCTGAAAAGAATTGTGTTACCAATCATAGAAATAAGAAAGTGTTGTTCACCACTACTTTACAAAGTCACAATGGCTTCACATCTGGGGCATGATCTCTGGTTTTGGACTTAACACCACAATACAAATATCTCCTTCTTGTGTAAAAGTTTGGAGGATAAAAAGTTCTCTCCCAACTAAAGGAAAACTTTTCATGTACAGCACTTACAGAAAAACTCCAAAAAAGAAATGACTAAAGGTTACAAAAATGCATGAGTATGATTTTATATACATACATAAGCTGATATTTAACAAACAGTTAATGGAAATAACGATTGTTTTGTGGAAGTAAGAGGAGGATTCTTCTCAGGACAACTAATGGTTTATCTGACACCCAGTGTAAAGCACCTGAGAATGTTAGTGAAGCCCAAACCATAACAGTTTAAATATTAAAGCACATACAGTGTCATTTTAATAAAATAACAAATAAAAAAAATTATTACCTTGTGCAGTGAAGACACATATTATGCCTCCAAGGTCAAAATGAAAATTGTATTGTCCTAATATATTACCATAAGAATTCCTGCTACTTTAGCTTACCACTTTTTCTTCCGAAAAGTGAAAAGATTTACTTATCTCACTGTACACCATTTTGCTGTAGGAGAGCCTTTTCCTACTGAATGTATAAGAGATAGAAATAACCTCAGCTATCCTTAGGTATTCAAAAGTGAAACATCTGAATTTCAACTAGGAACCCTTGGATCCCTTTGTGCTCTGAAGCACAAATCATGCTGTGTGATCCAGACACGCAAGGATGAGATGAATCACCCTACAAAAGCGTCCATTTTTCTCTACTGCTGTAGTCTCCATTGTCTAACTTTAAAAGCTATAAATTAAAAAAGATGGATCCACTCTAGTGTATGTTGTTGCCATGTTTTTAGCTCATAAGTAGACTTTGCATTATGTTGCTAATTCTGCAGCCAAATCAAAACAAATAGTAACTTAACAGCACTGAATTTTGTAAGTGTAAGTGTAATGTTGTGCTTAAAGCACAATACAGGCATTTGCCATTTCCTATATATCTGCAAGTTGCATCATTTCCTGTCCTCAAATTACTTTATCTTCAGAAGGGAAAAAATGTGCTAATATTATTAATGACAGTATTTAGGTGTGGCAGTCTTTTAGCAGGCCATTAGGACAACACTGCTAAAAAAGGAATATAATGTAGAGCATCTATCAAGCTCCTTTTTACTTTTTCCTATTTTTGCTTTCCCCTGCTCTCCCTACAGGTTTTTCATTCAATGTGCCCCTTCATAAATACTTCTCAAATATTTCCTTTTTCAAAGTAAAAGCAACATATATTTAAGTCTCTAAAAACAGCATACAATTGGTTTTTTACTTTACAGTCCTTGTGTTCTTTGTTACCACTCTAATGATCTCTGAAATGATTGTCTAAAAAATACATAAAGCTGAAGTGAAAAATTCTTTCTTTGATTATGTTTCAGTCCAAGATGTAATGAGATAAAGTTGCATCATTGTCATGTTTATCTTACAATATTCCAAATGTGCTTTGGCTTTCTCTTACCTGTCTCACAAAGCATTAAACGTGGCCAGTCTCTCAAATTTGTTTCCAGAGTGTTGCAGAATTTCTTTAAATTTCTCTCTAATTATTTATTACCTATATTCTTCTTTGCCCATTCTACAGCTACAGGACAAAAACTCCCCCAAACCTCAGACAAGCTGCTAAGATTTTAAAACAAGCAGAAGGTTTCTCTTTCTGACTAGAATAAATCTGAAAAGAGATAAATATGAATTATGTCTTTCTAAATTTCCTAGCAAGTTTGAAGGAAAAGGAAACGTTTCCTCATATTTGCTTATAACCCGTGCTTGTTAAATTTTACACGCAACAATATTTACATAACATTTGCTTCTTAGTAAGACACATCTTAAAACATGGTCATATAATATTTTGAGAATGCAAGCCACATCTACGTGAATGCTTAACATGATCTTCTCATATAAAACATCACAGAAATGATATTGTTTGAGGATATGTCTTCAAGCTGGGGAAGTATTATCAACCTATTAGGGAAGTACTATTACTACAGACTCAATGGGATGTTAAGTCTGTACTGCAACAGTTTATTTTCTTGTTTATGTCCTAACCTTTATTGTCCTTCTTAGGTAGTAAGTATACACGGTAAGGTTATACTCTGCAGTTGAAATGATGCCATTTCTAAAATGCATCTTTTTACAAAACTGCAAATAGCACATTTTCATTAGTTTTCAAAAATGCTGATGCATAAAACTCTACTGAGATTTTTATGATTACCTGACAACTTCACATATTACCTCTCTACCTTCCTTTAATTTATACTTTCCTGTGATTTCCTATGTGTATTGGGAGACAGGTTATTTGAAAATACCATATTTATATTACCAGCCTCTTTCAGCACTGATAATTTTTACCTAGAAATATTCTCATACAATTCCCATGTTTATGTGCCAGCTAATTCTGAAAATGTGAGGAAGTTCTCAATTACTGCATAATGAAGACAAATATTTTATCCTTTTCGAAGATGTTGAAAAATAATTATAACACAATAAAACAAAATAGAAAATCCTGCCTCCTAGTTGTCACTACTTGTATATTGTAGTACCCAGTGGCTTAAGGACCAATTAAGATAAATGAGGTAAATATATGTATAAAAAATCCAAAGCAACCTAAAGATTTTAAAATCTGAACAGCTGCATCTAGTGGTTCCTTCAGAAACAGCTGTTACTTTTCTTGTTCAGAAACATAATCTAGATACCATAAAATATTTTAGTCCTCTATTGTAACCTAGATATGACCATATCTTTTCAGAAGAATTTTAACTCTTTAAAATTTAATGCCAAATACCATTCTTTTTTAAGTAAAAACTATTAAATAATTTTGAATAATCTGATTGCTTGTTTTATCCTAGTTTAATCCATTGGTTTTATCCATTAACCACCTTCAAGATGTATTTCTTAACTCTATATCAAAAAAAACCAGCATACTTGCTAAAGTTAATATTCTAATTACGTTTACACTCTGAAGTTTGACATGTGTTACAGAGCTATAAAGGCAAAACAATGAATCTTTTCTCTATTGTGGGTTATACATTATGAATACTTGGTAATGAAATCAGCAGACTATAAGCAGGGCTACTTACCAGCAAAAAAATTAGTGTTCTAGAATACAAACCAGAGAGATAAGACCGATAAATAGAAGCCATAAAATTCAGTATGATTTTGAACTTGCTTTTCCCTGAAAATGTCTACATATTGCATATATGCTCATCAAGATATTTTATTTGGTTTCAAACAACTAACAGTCAGTCTCTGCCAGATATTGTGATAAATCCTCTAGATTTGAGCTTTTACACAACATTCTCTTAAAATATTTAAAAGTAAACTCAGAGGCCTAAATTCACATCAACCTATTCTACAGTGAGTTTAGATAGGAATGCAAAGAAACATTTGCCATTTATTCTACCATAGTTTCCCTCTGTGGAGAAATAACTGGCAGCTTTCTTAGCTGTTCAGTTCTTTCTGTAGTAATTAAGGCACTAACTTGCTCTTTCTTTCTCTGAATGCTTATTATAAGTAAGCCATAAATATGCTTAAATATGCTTGATCTGAAAATGAAAATGTCTATAAATCACATTAAAAATATTATTTTCTGTGTGTAACTTTCTGTTGTCCTTCTATCAAACACTGACAATCTGCAAGTACTCTCTTGCACAGCCCAGCCAGGAAGGTACACAAGCAGAAAAAAATAAAGCTTCAATAAACTCATATCAGTGAAGACACAAGAAGATTGTGCTGGCCAAAGAGTCAAAACTTTAAGAGAGAAAATATTTGATGTATGAACACAAAATATGTGAAACAATGCATTAGGCATGTCTATCTCTCTCACTATTACTACTTAGCTGCTGGCCAAATTTTTACTGGTGCTGTAATGCCTGGAGACAAGACCGTTTTTACATTGCATCAGTGTAATACTATTTATGCCTACATGCAGCAACATACAGATTTTGCTGTTAAGGATTATAAGCCTAATTGTCCTCGACAGCAATAGCACCAACAAAAACACATGCACGTGGTCTTCTCCTTTACATAAGCAGCAAGTGTTAAAGAAGCAACTTGATTCGACTATAAGTTCTAACTCAGAGCCTTTACACTGTTGCAAAGTAAAAAGGCGAGAGGTTTATGGGCTCCCTTCCACCTTCCTCAGTATCTTACAAAAAGACCAGGCACAGGAAATCAGTGTTATGGCCAGCTGATGAAAGAAGTGTGCTTTCTGAACCTCTCCCTTTTCTGCTCTTCCTTTTGGGATCCAGGGAATTTTCAGCATGTGTAATTCCCAATAACATCTGCCATCCCACATGCCTTTCAGGATGCTAAAATGGCTAATGGAGCTCTTTTGCCAGAATAATCCTTCCTGTGCTTTTTACTAAGAAGATATTTGGGCCACAGAATTAGGACCAATGGAGTTTTCTGTGTAATCTCTGAGCAATTCAGTGTTCACAAATCACAAGTTTGTAACCCTACAACATCTCAGTGATATCCAGTCTGTCTCTTTTAAAATTCTTGAATTTAACTGATTAAAATTATCATACAAATGATAATAAATGTAGTTTTTCCAATAAATCAACCTAACAAAAAGTAAATTTGTTCTAATGAAACCAAAGACAAAAGTACATAGTGGTTTTAAATATCTGTTCAACTCTAAGAGTCTGGTGATAGCAGCATAAATGCTCAGCTAATTTGCGAGGAGCAGAGTTTGAAATCTCTCAAGGGCTTCCAGTTTCTTCTGCAGCCCTTCACAGACAAGTTCACCAGGTTCTTGCAATTCACTACCTTCTCCTTATCAAGAACTAAGTTGGTAAGAGAACGGGAATTAATCTAATCTATAACTAAAATAGTAATTTAGGCTAATCTTTTGAATAAGCTGTAATTTTCTTTTTAGCAAAAGTATGTAGGTATTTTGAAAGTGTTATATGAGTGATTGAGGAGGCTGAATTTTGACTGGCTAAACACTTTGTGCCTGCACACCCATGATGTAACTGCTATTCTGGAAGGTATAAACCTTCCAGAAAATGTGTTAATAAATGTATAGAAAACTCACATACACCTGTGCTTTTTCTTTGCTTTCATAATGAATTAAGAAGCAGGTAAGTGCATTTTTATTTGACCATAGCTGGAACAATAGGATCCTCTTCCCAAGGTGCACACTGCTGTGGCAAAGTCTGAATGGAAGCTCAGCCATGTAGTCTGATAAGTTTCTTCTGAGACTTTTTGCAGTTGTGATGGCTTTGGCAATGTTTTGATTACAGTTGACTATCTGAGTATTTGTGGGATGGACCAGAAAGCAAGCTGACAGGCAGATACACAGTGTGAATTTGATCTTGAAAGAAATAAGAATTCCTTTTAGCACAAGACTATTTGGAAAGACAGTCTTAATTTCTGAAGAAGGGAACATCTGTGTTTTCTTCTTTCTTCACAACTATGTGTTATAATCTCCCTAAGAGCTTCCCTATTCTTCTATTGTAGAAAACTATGATAGAAAGTTTTTGTGGTTATATTTGCTAGCAAAAATCCCTCCTCCCTCCTCAGTTTCTCTGTCATTCTCTAAGCATCCGATTTGGTTAGCTGGAAGGGCATAGAGTTTCTGAGTGGATACCCTGAAAATAATCCACAAGGACCCCACCTACTGAAAAAGTGCTCCAAAAGCATCTTCTGCTTGGCTTAACATGGTTCAACGTGGTGAAGCTGTGGCACAACACTAACCAGGTTTTTAAAACAATAAAACAAAAGAAGACAAAAAAGACACCTCACAGAGTGAAAGTAGAAGATACACTCCTGAAAAAAATACAATTATAAAACTGGTTCTTTTATTTTTAAAGCATGTATCTAGAACAGGTGTTTAACACACTGCTAAAGACAAAGGGCTGGCAGCCTTTCTACTCTACTCTTAGATGATAGTTTCAGTGCAGTTACAAATACAAAACTCAGATATTAAACTGAATATTAATGAAAGCTGAGCATTTTTTAGGCTTGTGATGCCTTATCAGTTTGACCTGGAACAGAGGCTAGACAAAATGAGAGGAATAAAGTAGGTATTTATTGAATGGCCTTCAAAGGCCACACACTGGCAACACAAGAGCGGCTGCGGCCCTGCCAGGATGGGCCTCAAGATGGATGCAGGAAGGACTTGGTCACAGGGTTTCACACTTTTATAAGTTATGGTCCATTTGCATATTGAGGTTAACTGTCCAATTAATAACTTCGAATTATGAAGTTCCATCCTCCTTGCTTGCCCTCCTCTTTTCTACATTGTTTATGCTTTTGGGCCTGAGGTTCAGAACGATTGTCCTTGAATCTTGAGCTGCAGAGCATTCTTGAGTCTAACTACCCTGTAAAGAGAACTTAGTGACACTTAATATGAAGCTGAGAGTTACACACTAAAGCAGAACAGAAAAACAGGAAAAAACTTAAGGCATCACTTGAAATAGACCATTTCACAAAGCTGAATTTCTAATTTGTTGAATTTTGATTGGTAAGAGAAATCTTATGAAGGCATAGAATTTAATTAAAATAAAATGTGCTAAGGCTAAGCTATCCATTTAAAGTTCCCTTTACACCTGACGAAGAAAAATATAGCATGAACCATTGAATGGATTCACAGAACATATGGAGAAGGAGACTATTCTATTTCCTGGGAATAACTGAGAAAAGGACCTTTGAATTTTGAGTAACTGATAGAATAATTTAGTGTAGATTAAATGCAAATCAGAGTGAATAGGGAAAAATAAGAGTAAATTTCATCCACATAGTGATGGTCCTGCAAACTCAGGACTGAAACCTTGTCATTGTAATTGGTAATTCTATTGAAATGCTAATTCAGTGCTCACTACTGGCCAGAAAAACATACTAAATGCTAAGTATTTTTAGAAGAGGACTAGTGAAAAACAAAAACAAAAACAAACCAAAAACCCAAACAAACAAACAAACAAACATAAAATCCCCAGTATTTTTACTGAATGTACCTTGAAATAAAAAGGATCAATTCTATTCAGTCTAAAAATTGCAGGTATTTTAGATTATAACTTGAGGAAGGAATCAACAGAATTAACATCATTCCTCAGTAAAGGAAAAACTTGCTGGCTGATCCTGCCACTATATCTGCTGCCTGTGTGGACATGCCCAGGAAAGCTGGAAGAAATGCACCTGAAAAGTTCCTCTTGGGTAGATATGACTCCTGTTCTGTGTAAGAGCAAGGTACCTGTTGGTGACATGACTTCACCTCTAGAGCATGTAAAAAAGCACAGACAAAGAACTAACCATAAGTCCCTCATGTGGGATATAAAGTACGTGTATCACAAGAACCAAATGACAATAAACACCAGAACCCCACACAGACAATACTGTAGCAATAACTGGTTTTATATATATGTGTGTTTGTGTATACATAACAGAAAATCGAATTACATCATATATATTGCTGTCATTCGAAGGCTTTCTGTAAGTTCCGCGTTATCACAATTTTTGCCACATTATCAAAAATGCATATTCATTTCCTCTTTCTTGTTTCACAGGATAGAATATGTTATTATATTATATTGTTTGCTTATATTGTTCCATGATGTGATTTGTATCAACACCGTTTATATGGAATGGTCCTCTCCACTCTGAATGTTCTGTTTCTTTGATATGTGAACTCTCTGTGTTATAATTATCAATGTTGAGGGTTATATGTGGGCTTAACTGTGATTTGAAAATTTATAATGTAAATAAAATCACAATGGGTAGGTATAAAACAGGTGCTTGAATTACAGGTGAAAAACTATTTAACTTGGAAATGTTATGTGCCCATATATTGCCTATAAAATGTATTTTTCCAGTATTATATGCAATGTCCATTCTCTGACTAAAAGTGTTATGCATAAAATAAACTCGTTCTTATGATACTAAAGCAATATATCCAAGATTCAGAACATAAAGCAAATATAGACAAATTCAGATTAAGTTTCTGCATAGGAATAAAAACAACTGTAAATCATGTGATATTGCTTTGCATTGCTCCTTTCAGCTTTAATCATCCACAGCAATGATAGGTGGCAGATGAAGATGTAGTGAAGTGGAACTAAGTGGATATAGCTCTCTCATTGATCCTGCTTGATACGGTCTGTCTGTCCAGAATTTCTCAATGCCAAACAGGCCATTTACAGTAGTAATAATTTTGAATGTGCTGCATGGCTCCCAGAATCCTAGGCAACTGTTCATTGCATGTACCAGGTGATCTGCAGATCTGCAGTGTTTTTCAATCTGTTCTTTTTGCATTTAGTGTGAACTGTCTGCCAATGCACAGTCAGCACTCTGGGCACATTGGTAGTCATGCAGTCCTTGTTAGGTAAGAGGACACACACCCAAAGTTCTGTTCAGGGTTACCCAGACTTAAAATCATCTTATAGCATGTGTTTCCATGTCATGTGCTGCAATCTCTAGGCAAGGATCAAGGGACTCGTGTTCTGAGTGGCTGGCAAACATACAAGGTCATAAGAGACAAGATAATTTGCTTTGTTTATTGCTGTCTTCAGCTACCTAATGGAAAGGTACAGGAAATGGAGCTGGGCTTTCCTTGAATATACACAGGACCAGGAGAAAAAGTAAAAACCACAATTTTGGCAAGGAAAATTTCTCTAAGATATAAGGAAAGACTTTACCATGTGAACAGCAAAATATTGGAGCAGGCTGCCCAGAGGCATTGTGGAATTTACATCATTGGACATACTCAGAAGTCAGCTGAGCAATGTCCTGAGCAACCTGACCCACTGAGCCTGCTTCAAGAAGGAAGTTGGATTGGATGACCTCCAGAGGCCCTTCTCATTTTACATAATTCTGTGAGTCTATAAACTGCCTGAAAGAAACTGAAATTGGCTGCTGTTTCTAACTCTGAAAGTCACACTATCTTCTTGTCATCTAGATAGTGTCTTTGCTATTGCTTATCATAAGATAAATGCAATACAAAGCAAGCTTTTGTTTATCCTTCTCACTTCCAGCAAGGCAATAATTTATTTCAGAAACTCACTTCATCCTGATAATCATCACAGTGTTATATTCCTCTTCTTTCCTTTGTTATTTCCAAGCTTATCAGACCTTTTTCAGATTCCAGGTTGTATATTCAAATAAAATCTATTCCATTAGAATTCCTGTGATATGCAGTCCTTAAAATTTTACAGTTGATTTGGATTTAATTGATTATATTTGTATAAATTAGCATTGAAAAAATGATTTTAAGATTTGAATGATTTAGAAGTTTTAGAAGATCAGTCCTTTTCTATTGATGCAGGTTTTTTAGAAAGGACAGGCAGGAGAGATGAGAAGGCAGTGGAGCCCTTTATGTCAATGACCAGCTGGAGTGCATGGAGCTCTGCCTGGGGATGGATGAGGAGCCAACCAAGAGCTTCTAGATCTGGATTAAAGGGAGGGCATGGACAGGGGACATTATTGTGGGGATCTGCTACAGGCCACCTAACCAGGAAGAATGAGTGGATGGGTCCCTCTACAGATAGGTAGGCACAGACCTATATTCACAAGCACCTGGTCTTCACGGGGCACTTCTATAGAGGCAAAAAGACAGGCAGAGAGAAATTCTCAGTTACAGCATGCAGCACCTTGCCTGTGAGAAAATAAAAACATTCTTACACATCGGATCATAAACAATACAGTGTACCCATGAGAACTTCAGCATCAACATAGAGCAAGGATTCTAAACACCAGATTAGCAAACTGCACCTGCACTTTGAGCCTGTGTGTTCAGTTATGACTGGTTTAGAGTAAGTGTTTGTACCACATAGCCAGTGGTGGTAGAGGGTAAAAATAGTAGCCAATGAAATATCACATATGTGTGGAACAGGCTATAAATATTGGACTTTTTTCAATAAAGAGAAGCTAATTGACTTCTGAATATACTGGAGTCTATGTGTCATTTTTACTGTCTCAACAGCGACACACTTCAACCACTCTGACATCTGTTGGAGAGAAAATACAGCAGGGTATAAGCAGTCCTAGAGGGGCCTGGAATGTGTTGAGGCTAACTTCCAACAATTTGGGGTTGTTGGTGGATGAGAAGCTCAACGTCAGCTGGCAATATACACTTGCAGCCAAAAAGCCAATCTTATCTTGGGCTGCATCAAAAG
>WEKY01038883.1:0-76655 GCA_013390045.1 Picathartes gymnocephalus
GTTCCCCACATTGGAACGTGACACCAAATTTGACACTGTCCCTTGAAGCACTGTGGATCTGTTGCATCATCCTGCAGTGCTCTGGTGCAGGGTCTGCGGATCCCTTGGGTGGGGCCTTTGATGGGCCCTGACACCTCCTCTGCCGTCCTTCACGTGGATGTGGCTTTTCCTGGGGTGAAGGGGCCCACAGCTGAGTTGGTCTGCACAGCAGAGGATGGGCGTTCAGTGCCTCAGACCAGAGGCTTGTTCACCACACACCCAAAACCTCTCTTCCCTGCACCCTTTGGTGTGGGTCTGTGCGAGCCTGGCAGCTGATAGCCCCAGGGCTGCAGTCTCCACCCCAAAGGTGCTCAGCTTGATGCCTCTGTGAATGCGTTATCTTCATCAATGAGTAGTGGAGGGTCCCATTCAGGGTTTTGGTGGTTTTCTCTGCAGCTTTTCTACAGTTTTGCTCTAACAGGCAAAGATCCTTTATGAAGCTGTTTAAGCCCTAAATTATAACACTCAGTCTCTGACAGCTGCCTTGAATGGCCTGCTAGTACATTTAGACATATCCTGCCTGTGGCTGATATGTAGAACTGGAGCATATTTCTAAAATTTAATCAGCATAGGAGGTTAGAGGGTTATTTATCTTAGTTTACTTTCTTCATTCTTTTTTTCTTGGTAATAATAATGTTGATAATCACAGAAAGCAGTAGCAGTTTTAAGCTGATAGACACAGTTCAAAGGTGAAATGTGCCAATTTATTTGGTGCGTGCTCAGAAAAAAAAAAGCCCAATTAACACAAAGTGTTAACACCAGAAAAATATGACTCGGATTACTACATCCAGATTTATTCTGAAATTCCTTAAAGGTTTCAGACTTGGTTGGTTGGGGATTTTTGCTTTCTTTTACAACTTGTACAATTTTATCATTGCTATGATAAAAATCATGTATTTGGATTTTAGTATCATTTACTCCTATCTCAATTTTCTGCTATTTACTTATAGCACCCTTAGAACAGGGTTTAGGTACTTCTCTTGAGTCACTATAAAATCTTGTTTTGCTGAAATCATTAAACCAGGATTCTATTTAGTATAAAAGAACTACTGGTTTTTATGTTACTTTACAAAATCAAAATTTTATCGATCTGAGTAGAACACTTTTTTTTTTTTCCCTGAAAATAGAGTATTCAGTAAGAAGAAAAAAAAAACCCCAAATACCATTGGTGATACCACAGAATCCCATGTACTTAGAAATTCCTTTGTTCTTCCATTCTTGTTTACCCTGTCCCTCTCCCTACGAAACATGATATTGCTTAGATTACATAGATTAAAAATTTTAATTTCAGGTTTATGCTGAAATCTCTATATGAAATATGGTGGATATAGATCTTTAGAATAAAATGAAAATTTGTTTGAAATTCTTCCTTCTGAGTACTACTTTTTGATCAGTGTTCTGCATTCACATTGTATCTCCTAAAACTGACATCAAGCATGATAATTCAGAGACAGGAGAATTTCATCAAAGCCTTGTTGAAAGAAATCTCTGCACTAATTACAGGATCACAGGACCATCACAGGACCATTTGTCAATCAGTGACTCAAATGCATCTCAGAAGTTAATTTAAATTATTGCAAGCTTCTATTTTTCTGATTCCAGGCACAAAAGGGTTTCTGCTCTCAGTCCAACTTTTAGTGGGCAGATGTCCACATCATAGAATTTACCTTTTATAAGTGAAACTAGTTATTGATGTACTCACAAGTGTTTATGTCCATTAATGATGCACCGTACGAAGCATTCTCTGGTGATGCCGTATTGTACTCAGCTGATTATTTTAATAATGGCTCCTCATAGCAACAGCTGGAAAAAATTTAGAGGGAAGAGAGAGAAAGGGAAGATGACAATTTCAGGTTTGAGCGTTTATCAATTCTAGGAATTTTCATAAATACTTGAACTGGAAAAATAATCCCATTTTGACTACTGGAGTATTTATTATATATTCTTATATCTTGAGGCTATATAGACAGTACAATAGGAACAGGATATTGTACAGGAACAGTACAGTAAAAGGACTTCAACCTTTATATTTCAGAATAAGAAATGCACTCTAGTCTGAAAGAAGAAAGAGCAAGAAAGTTCAAGATCTCATGCCAGGAACACAGGGGCAGGTTAGTGTTCCCATCCTTCAGTCCACCCCAAACACCATCTACTCTTCATCACTAAACTTGTGGTCAGTACCTGACAAAAGGCAAATGCAGACCAGTAGAGATTTGATAAACTTCAAATTAAAAAAAAAGAAGAAAAAATAAAATAATGCACTGATCAAGTCATAAGAGTGGCTGTTGACC
Organism: Picathartes gymnocephalus; assembly: GCA_013390045.1. Lineage (NCBI taxonomy): Eukaryota > Metazoa > Chordata > Aves > Passeriformes > Picathartidae > Picathartes > Picathartes gymnocephalus. The sequence continues at coordinate 2,331 of WEKY01038883.1, forward strand.
TTTCTCTTCTGTAAAATGGTTATTACTAACAGATGGAGCAAAAAAACCTACATGGGCATTCTGGGGAGGTTAAACATTCTCCAGAGAGGACATTCTTTTAAACAATAATTTATAAAATTTTAAATGAGTCATTAGAGCAAAGACTCGTGGAAGTGTCTCCAGATCATGCAAAGAATAACATTTTTAAAAAAAATCCAACATGCAAAAAAGACAACCTAAATATTTAATACTTACTTGATGATTCATCAGCTATAGAGAGCTTCGAATGAAATCCTGAATTTTACTTTTTTTTCCTCTGCCTTCTATCTAAATAATTACTTTGCAAAATTATGGGAAGGTACAAAAAGGCTGTATTATGGACGTGATAACTATTCAGTCCTGCAAATGTACCTCATTCAGTTATCAGCTGGATGTAAGCATTATCTTTATTATCAGCATAAAACCTTACCTTGGGGAAGAATTAGCCCTCTCTTTTTAAATCTTCAATAGCATAAGACAATAAAACTCTGGACTCCAGTAGCATATGTGTACATAATGGGAATTCCCTGCTGGAAAAAAAACAAAACAGGAACTTTTTCAGACCTCTCATATGGTTTTCTTCCAGAGGGGAACGGAGCTGAAAACAAGACACTCCAGTATCCATAACAGAGGGATGAATCACAAAAGCATTAAGACTGTGTAAAGGTCTGGACATGTGGGCCAGAGGCCGAGGTCTGGAAGGAGGATCAGCAAGGGTTTAAATCTGACAAATTCTTATAGATCTGAGTAATTCCAATAGAGAACCCAAGACTGCATCTTGCTAAGTGCTTGACCCTCCAAGTCATGCACTACTGTGCCTGTAGTAAAATTTTAAATGCACACCATGTTTTACAGTAACAATATTGGATCTGCTACTCATGGAAATGAGATAATGATTTCTATTTCTCTTTGTGCCATTACAATTATTTTCTCTTTGCTTTTCTGTCAATAATTTTTCCTTTTTAATGTATTGATGTGTGTAAAAATTGCCTTTTTTTTCTGATTGCTCCCTTCAGCTCCTCTACAGAGATACCCACTTAAAAATCGTCACTATTCTAGGCATTGAGTCAAGTTTTCAATTTTTCATTAATCACAAGGGATACAGATTATGATTTTCTTTGGTTCTATGCCATTTCAGTCTCCCACAACAACAAAAGAACTCTAGTAAAATATAGATTTCATAATTTTATACCTAAAAAACCTTTCTCATTTGTCAGTCTTAAACCTCCCAGTTCACCTCTTCTCTCCTTTTTTTTCTTCCAAAGCAATTGCATTTTGCTTCATTAGTTATAGCTGTCCAGAATTCTTTACTAGCTACATTCTTTATTCATCAGCTTTACACATTTAAGCATTGGATAACAAATAACTTTTTAGGTTCAGATACAATAATTTGTTTTGAATTTTAAAGAGCTATTAATTTTCTACTTCCAAATGAAAGCACATTCACTTCTTCAGAAAGGTTATTCTTCTTGCCCAATAAAGCTAAGGAGCACCATTAACAAGACCACAAACCTTCATGTTGAATAGAAGTTTGATTTGTTTCATCACTCAGTCTCACTCTTAATTTTTGATGATGCATGCTTTTGACTTCTTGACTGTATTTAATTCCTTCTCATTAATGACACACACTTGTCTCTTATGACTCTTTGCAAAGATCACTTATTGATCCACATTAATATAACTGATGTATCTCTCCCCTGTCTATTAGCCATGTGTTTTCAAGCATGTAATTTAACTGGATTCTTTCCTCCTATTACAGTTTCTCTGTCATCCATTTCTGACAAACACTCTACTTGCTTTTATTCCTTTTCTCGTGCTTCATTTTATCAAAAAATCACACCCCAGCTCTGCACTTATTTTATAATAGTCATTGTTATTGACTGTAGTAAGAGGAACTTAATCACCATAGGTGATTCTTGTTTTTTTTCTGAGAAAATTACTCAAGAAATATATTAAACATTTACCAAAGTAACAAACTAATGTGCTAGCACTGAACAGATCCAAAAATACTATAAAAATTGTAATTATACATGAAGGTTCTACAATTCTATACTTCATATGCAATATGAAGTACCCATCATCACACCCTTCTGAGAAGGTACCATTTCTGATAGAATCAACTGCTCTGCTCTAAGGGCTGGACTATCTAACACCAGCTGTGTAGCCCTGAGTCACATGGGAACTGAACAAACCTTTTACTTGGTCAAGGTATACTAAAGACCGAGTTCCTGTTGCGGACACCAGCAGGCCTTTCACAATCTGCCCATGACATGGAAGTCTCTGCTCTGGCAGAACTGACAATAGTGATGGATAAATATACCAGTAACACGCTTTTTCTAGTTAAATTCTGTCACCAAAAATATGCCTCTTCACACCATATGGGCTATGAGAATTTACTTAAGCCAATTACAGTGGCATTGTAACCCACTAGCCTACTGAGATTTTTAACCTGAATTGTATTTATCTTAGACATTTTAGGCAAAGGTAGTCTTACAGTTTCTTCTCCTGAACTAGCTCAATCTTAGTCATTAAACAGATATAAACCACCTTCATAAAATTTCAGTATCTGATGAATCTGATGATATTCCTAGGAATGACAAAGACAAGAATATGAAAGATTTACTGCACCTCAGATTAATCTGTTTCAACGATTGCTTGCCCTCAGTTTTCACTGTCTCTCCAGTCTGGACTTTGGTGACTTAAACTTCCAGCTGTTGGATCTTGTTACGTCTTTGCTTGGCAGACTAGAGAGACCACTATTATTAAGTAAAAGCACCATATCCTACACAGTTGAGTCCTCATTTGCAAACAGTAATTCAACATCATTTTCATATGGACATTAATAACTCAGTAAGAGAGGCGGGTAGGAATACACTCAGAACATTCAAGTTGTGTCAATTTTTTTCACAATAATACTGAATTAATTGCTATGTTATTATTTAGATTATTATTTCATAAATTGCCATCTATTCATATCCCACAGCTAAGCAGCATGTAAAAACACCAGGTGGCAAAAATTTGTATTTTTTTCCAATTAAAATACATAAATATGCACAAAAGCCGTAAGAATACTAAAGTGCAGGGCTCTACTTTCCATGACTCACTGATTAGTCAAATTATTCTCAGGTACTTTTTTTATCTCTCTAGGAATCCTCATTTTATACTTTTCCATGAGCAAATCTTAATTTTTACAGTACAATTTTCCTGTATTAAGTCTATTTTGTTTAGAAGTTCTCCTTTTAGCAGTCAACGTAAGGAGGAAACCAGAACCAATTTACACAGCAAGGCAAATTAAAATCCACCAGTAGTTTTTGCTCTGTACCAAACATTTTGGTCTGGCAAGATGAATGAGTAGTACCTGAACATATTGCCCTAGACATTTAAATTTAAAATGGAGTTACTAGTTGTAATGACCATGTTTTCAGTATATTTACTTAGACATAATATTAGAAGTTGCCAAATCTGGTGGCCTTCACTCTTACCACAGCTGGGTTGACACCAGGCTGCAGTTATTCCAGGTTTCCAGATGGATCCCAGGCTCAACAGATGCTGGCATCTGGACATATATGAGGCCGGGTTGGATGGGGCTTGGAGAAACCTGGTCTAGTGAAAGGTGCCTCGGCCCATGGCAAAGAGATGATCTTTAGAGTCCCTTCCAACACAGGCCACTCTATGATTCCATTCCACGAGCCCCCGAAGCTGCAGCCCTACACCTATTTCTTGCAGAGACTGTCACCCACACACAGAGATGGGCCAGGACTATCCAGGTCCCAACACTTAATCCCCTCCATGCTTTCACAGCTGGAGTCAGACATAGACCCCTGTTCAACATCTTGCCCCTCAGTTATTTCTACTAACTAATTCATTTACCTTGGTTGTTACTCTTGCTCACACACACTCACAAACTTACACTCATTCCTGTCCCCGGCACTGTGGACACATGAGCCCTCCACCCCATGCTCTGACTCTAGTTGCTGCACACAAATACCCCTGCACACAAAGAAGAGGGACCTCCTACCTGGGAAAGAGTTGGGAAAAAAAATTTTATAAGGGGGACAGACAGGTGGTCAGTTGTAGGGCAAGGCCAGACAAGAGTACAGACCAAACTATTTACATGAGATAATCTCTTCTAATCTCTTAATCCCTCTCTTGTTTTCTCACTCCTATTCCTCCCCAATTCACCTGAACACCTCCCTTTTCCTACCATTGATTACTGCCCTGAAGACCCTGTAAATCCTGTGTGGTCCCAAACTGCTTTTTCCCAGCATCTTACAATGTCTCCCACTCCAAAGCAGCAACTCCTCTTAGCATGAAAAGATGTTTTTCAAAATTGGTCCCCATGACACTCAGTGATGGTTTTCATGCCTGGACACTGAGGTGGATGGCTCAGTTGAGATAGCACTGATAGGGGTCTGGACAAGCTGGTTGTTCTTTGGAGTTGTAGGTTTGTGTTCCCACCTGTCCCTGTGAATTCCAGACAGGTCCTGATGGGCTGGTGATCCCTGTAATGGCCTGGGAGTAGCCCAGCAGGGCATTGCTTGGGCTTCAGGTCTTCCTACTGTCTTTCTGAGCTCCTTTATGATTGTGGAGATGCTCTTCTGTACATAATTGAACAGCAGTGTGACTCATAATATGTCAGCACAAAAGCTGAGGAGAAGCACCAGACAAACACACAAAGAGGGAGGTGAGAAGAGAAAAGAAAACACTGGGAGAAGACCAGGAATGGATTTTTTAAAGGTAGAACTCCCTATGAAAGTGTTGGAAATCACTGTTTTGGAAGAACAAAAAGCCCTAGAAGTTATGCCAGGCAGTTTCTTGAAAGATCAACAAGGCTTCCAATACTAATGATGGATACAAAAGATGAGCCCTCGTTTCCAGCTGAAATCTTGAGGATGTCAACAGGAATGATTAGCACCAGGGTTTTGTTTCCCTCACTGCTCTGTGTCCCATCCCATGCTTGCTGCTCAGAGCCACCTCTGCAGCTATCACTACAGAGCCAGCAGAAAAATACCCTCGTACTTGGACTCACCAGTGATCTGATTTCTCACAGCAGCATCATTGTATTGCAAGAGTGCTGTACATGCCCATGACCAACAATTAACTGCCAAATTAATATTGTCCCACTGCCTGGCTAGTGCTGGGCGACAACACTGTGGGCTTCTCCCCACATGGATGAGGAACTTACTTAGGTATGTAGAAAAAACCTCCATCAACTGGCCACTTAAGCTTAAAAACCTTTGAATTTTTTCAAATGATACATCACAAAAATGCAACCCTTAACAAAGTATAATAATGCCAAGCCAGCCATGGAATAAGACCCCAGTGCAGAAGCAGAGGCTGAAAAGACTGAACAAGTAATTTCCCCTACACCTGACTGTGCTGAGACTAACTTGAACATGACATCTACAGGAGAATGATGCAAAAATTATTTCGAGAATATTCACATCCCAGATCTTGGTTCACATGACAAAGAGAGATGTCAGATAGACTTTATAAAAAACCCCTCATTCTAAAAGGAAGGATACTTTCTGATGAGTTAATTAATTAGTGGCAACAAGGAACCTTTCATATAATCATGGAAACATTATTAGCAGTAATAAATTGCATGTTCCCTGAAGCAACATAAAATCAATGACTTTACAAGAAATTGTTAAAACTATGGTTATGTTTTAAGAAAAATGCTCATTTGAAATATATGAAGGTTGCACTGTTAAGGCCGTTGTATTTTCATACATTTTATGATTTAGAGATGTTTGATGTTTCTGGGTTAGATCTATTTTCTTAATAACCAGTGCCTGCATTACTGGATAATAGGGATAGAAATATACTTTTTGTGGATAAACCTCTGGATTAATTAGGAAACCTGGTCAAGTGGGTAGTAGAAATTCAAAGTGTGATGGAATGAGAATTGCTCCTTAGGATAATTACAGGCAACAGCATCCAAAATGCTTCCTTTTTTTCAAAAGTGATGACAGCCTAGGTCCTCCTAGATCAAGATTTTCCTGTCCTCAGCATGGGATTAAGCCAGAGTCTGGAGTGTGGATAGCAGAAGGTCAGAGTTATGACTATTTTGCTTTACCTCCAAGACCATCTGTCTTACATACTCTGTATAAATTCTCAAGATTTATTTTTTGTATTTTAATGAGAGGTATGTGGTATCAGGAAGCTTATTTTTGCTAAGACTGTTACTGAGGGGTGGAGGGAGGAAAGAGTTTTACACAAATTTTAAAATTTCTTGAGGGAAAAAGTTCCTCACAAACCATAATCATAATCTTCTTGAAAAGAAGTAGTCATATTGATTCTCCAAGAAAGGTGTACAACAAATTGACTTAATTTTCATATGAATTTCACAGATATATGGAAGTATTACAAGAGTAATCACTGTCATGACAAATTTCATTTTGCTTATTGATTTTTCACTATAATTCTAAGAAGGCTTTTTTCTCTTATCTATATGAACCTAGAGTAGTTTCCCATAGTTACCTAGAAAATATTTACTCAAACTGAGCCTCACTTCAGTATAAATTAACACTGACCTATATGAGATAACTGTTTTTGCTACCCAGCTCACTAAAGATTTCACTGATTACTCTGAGTAAAGAAGAAATTTTAACTTCAGTTTCTGGGTTGATTTTTTCCCCCACACTTTAAAAATCAAATTTCTTTGCAAATGTAGCCAGGTCACCACCTAAAGGTAACCCTTATTCTTTGTTCTTCCATCCACTGAGGGAGGCCCAAATGTCATTAGCTCTGTTCTCCTGTTATTATTTCTCCCCACTAGCTTATAATTTATTCTTGATGGTAATTATGGATAAATGAAATCTACTGCTGATAATTAAACATATGTGTCTCTTTAAAGACTGAGCCAGAGGTCACAACAATTGTCAATAGTTACACAAACATTATTAGTATTAATTTAGTCTTAAGTGCTAAAGCATCACTTAATATGTAAACTGAAGCAGTTTTTACACATAAATTAACTAGTAGGAGATTTACCCTTTGGTGTTGCATGACTAGAAGGAGGAAATTCCTGCTGTGGCATGCTCTAGAAAACTATTATTTTCACAGAGAATTATTGATAGAGCAGCCAAAAAATTTGTCTTTTATATTTAAGGATGATACAAATTGTAACAAATACACATGAACGACAAACACGAGTGGAGATAGAATGCTATCTAAAAATAAAAGTAGATACCTAGAAAAAAACTTACCCAGCTTAAATTAATAATTAAAGTGTTTTAGACAATGTCCTGGAAAGGAAAACATTAATGCAGGACACCATGATATATGGATACCATAATGTACCACCTTACAACAACCAGGTTAGGCCACATCAAAAGGCTACTCTCTGTCATTATTATGATCAATAAGAGTACATTTCCCATGCTGACCATTAGGTTAAATAGGAGGTAGATAAAATTCAATTAATTACTGCTATGTTTTGGAATCTTACATGGCTAGGAAGATTTTAATCTATCCTAAAAAATGTCAAATTTCCTTAAGAAGAAATTAATACACAAATTTAATCCTTTACTAGAGGCAAAAATAAATTTTCATAAAGCCAAAATTCATGATGATTTTTAAAAAAATATCCTTGGCTTGGTAAAACAAGGTGACTAACAAATAGCGTGGGATATTATCTTGGGTAATGTTTTCCCAGAGTTTACTCCAAACATATATTTTTCTCATTTACATAATACGTAGCTACACTGAGAAACACTTTATTAAAGCAAGCATTAATCTACCTCATTTCCACATTGAGCCACCTCAGAACTACCTTATCAAAATTCCTGTCATGTAAAAAGCTCAACCAATATCTGATTAAATAGATGAAATATATCTGATCACACAACCCACGCACAGTCCAATTCACCACTGTAACATATTGCATAACTTTGTTATCATCTACCCAGTTAGCAAATACTTTGTTTTCTGAAGTATATCAGACTACTCCCCCAACTGTACCACTACCGTTTTTTATTTCATCAACAAGTAATTATTATAATATGCCTCTAAAGTATTTTTGTTCTCAGAGATTACATTCCTTTGTACTTGCTTAACTCCAAATGCTTAACATGGATTGTTAGTCCTCAAAATTCCCATCTTGACATATTAACTCAAGGGATAGTGCCTGCCAGTTTTAGTTTGGGGTTTTGGTTTGGTTTTGTTTTTTATTTTTGGTACTGACTGAAACGTACTGTTTGAACTGTACCTTGATTTGAATACTTGTGCTATTTGGAGGATTTGTCCAAAAGCACAAGAGAAAATCTCTCTAACATCTTGAATTCACTACATGTTCCAGCACAAAGCAGTGACCTTGTCAAGGTGAGTCATGAAAGCTCTAACACAAACAGAACAGTAAAAAGCAGTGGGACCGAGTATGCCCTCAGCATGCTTGCAGATGAGACTGAGCTCTGTGATGCAGCCACACTCTGGAGGGAAGGGATGGATCCAAAGGGACCTGGACAGATGGAGAGATGGGCCTGTACAAAACTCGTGAGGTCCAACACGGCAAAATGCAAGGTGCTGCATCCCAGTCAGGGCAATGCCAAGCACAAGGACAGGCTGGATGAAGAAGGGATTCAGAGCAGCCCTGAGGAGAAGGACTTGGCAGGGTTGGTGGATTGGAAGCTCAACATGACCTGACTGTATCTGATGGCAGCCCTGGAAAGTGAAACTTACCCTGGGCTAGATCCAAAGTCCCATGGGCAGTAGCGCAGGGAGGGGATTCTGCCCCTCTCCTCTGTTCTGGTGAGACCCACCTGAAGTACTTGTGTTCAGCTCTGACGTCCTCAACATAAAAAGGATGTGAGCTTGCTGGATTAAGTCCAAAAGAGGGCACAAAAATGAGGACAGGAGCACCTCTCCTATGAGATTGAGAGAGTTGGGACTGATCAGCCTGGAGAAGGGAAGAGTCCATGGAGAGGCATGGGATCACAGAATAGTCCTCAGTTGGACAGGACCCAAAGGAATCATTTAAATCCAATTCCTGGCCCTCCACAGAACACCCCAACAATTACACCGTGTCCCCAAGGGAGTTGTCCAAAAGCTTTGTGAGTTTGGGAAGACTTGGGGCCAGGACCCTGGGGAGCCTGTTCCAGTGCCAAAACACCCTCTAAGTTAATAAACTTTTCCTGATATCCCATCTAAACCTCTGCTGACACAACTTCAAGCTATTCCCTTGGTTCCTGTCACTGGCCACCACAGAGCAGAGATCACTATCTGCTCCTCCTCCTCCCCTCATGAGGAAGCTGTAACCACAATGAGGTCTCTCCCCATGTTCCTCTGTTCCAGGCTGAACAGAGCTGAATCTGACTAAATCCATTTTATAATATTCAGATTATATCCTAGAGGTTTACATAAGAACAGAATCAAGCATAACACCATCCTGGTCAAAGCTTTCACCCAAAGGAGCTGGAAATTATGTCGGTCATAGCCATAATTTTCAGGGTGGGGGACAGATGAAGTGCAGCAGCAAAGTGAACTTGGGCAGAAAGGACACAAATGGTGAAGTGGTTCCACTTAAGCACTATAACACACATATACCAGTGGTCACTGTCGGTGTGCTGCCTTTCCTACATTGACATCTGTGTGTTATCTGTTTCCACCCCCTGGCTTTCCATCAAGAACAGATCTCCAAATTACCTTGCAATTATGCAGTCATTTTGCTATTGCTGGTCCATCTGCACAAATCATGCTAGCCAAATGCAGCTGTTTTAAAAATATGTCAAAAGATGCTAAACTCAGATATGCTCAGGGACAAGATCTCTCCTTGCTAGTATTACTTTTATCACATCCAAGTTCTTTCCTATTATTAGCTAAACTGTATCTTTCCAGAATTCATTCCATACATCTGGAAAACATGAGTCTGAAGCAGTTGAAATTCATGACATTTTCCCAGTGTCCCACAGCAGTCCCTAATTCACAATGGACCTATACGTTCTCAAACTCTTCTTGTCCTTCTGTAAGAGATCAAATATTGTTAATAAACAACAGAATATTTTGTGTAAACAACTTCTTTTAACTACTCTGTCTCATTTTGGCAAAGTGTATTTTGTAACAGGTTTGGCTTTCCTGAAGCTCTCTGTACAGACTCTGGTGGTTTTTAATCAAATTGACATGGGATATGAAAACTTTTTTAAGACATTTATAAACTCATCAGTATGTAATTACCAAAGCTGTATCCATTTATTTTAAAACAAAACCCGTATGTGAGCTAACATCTAACACCACAGTGAAATAGCAAAGGGAAGGAGTGGAAGAGTCTTCTAAGCCACATGAACACAAAAGTAAAATTCAATAAAAATAATCAGCTTTTCCTCCTTTTCCTAACAGGTTGCCAGAAAACTCATCCCATCTCAGCAGAGACCTTGGCATGGATCCTGTATAAAATCATAGCATTCAATTTCCAATGCCTAGCTCAAAAAGCTTTTCTTTGTGTTGCATTATTCAGCAGGTAATTGATTTGAGCTTATTTACATTTTTTGTTCTGGAGTGCAACTGGTGAACTCTCTGTGTTAGTGTTCTCATAGATGAAAACTAAAGACAAATCTCCATCCATTTCTGAATTATCCATGAACACATCTGAGCTTTAAAATTTGGTCTGATGTTCAAATCTATATGATGAAAGATCCGAACAGCTAGATCTCTTAAAACAGAAAATGATACAGAAGAAATTGTGTGTAACAAGACATGTATCACACCATTCAAAGAATTGGGGGGAGTCATTTAATTTCATTGGCACAGAAAATGAGAATTGTTCCTGCATGTGACTTTCTAAGATGGGTGGCAGACAGCATTAGCGCCAAACAGGAAAGGGCTTTATTGAGTTTGAGCAAGCTAAAAAACTGCTCACAGAAAAAGTTCACCACATCCTGAACCTGTAAATCTCTGCTACAGCATTAGAGTTTGTGCAGCAACTTTAGCTAGTTTTCTACTATTCTGTGCTCATGTAATGTTTTAAAGATAAGTTAAAAATATGCTAATGGTCTCATCACAGGATGCCTTGGTGACTGGGAGATATGCTAATTATTCAGGGACAGAGTGGTCTGCTACTGTATCTGTGCTCACCCCACCAGGAGCGAAGTCCTTGTGCACGGTGTGGGCTTGCATAGGTGTACATGAAGCAAGGAATCCGTGCAGGACATACTGCCACATTTTAAGATAATACCACAAGCTAATCACAAGTTCCTGCTTGCTAATACTTGTAGGAACAAAGATCAGTGATGGTGTCTTCTCACAGTACTTCAGTGAATCCTTATGCCCTTTTCTTACTGTATCACTGGATTATTCCCTTGTCTTTTTCCTTTGTTGTTCTCTGTTAACTAACAACTTCTCCATTCAGTAATGCAGCTTAACATAAGCATGACTTCAAAACAGTCTTGAAAACAGCATGACCCAATATTCCTAAAGCAAATTGTCTAGCAGTTGGTTGAAAAATTGTGCAAATGTATGCATATATATGTATACATAAAGATACATGTATAGAAGCAACATCTTTAGAATACGTATTTTTTATATTCTTAAACACAAAATACCAGACCTATAAAACACTCCTGTTGTGTTACTGGAGTTCCAACAAAGCAGTGTGATTGCGCTGCAAGAAGCTGACACATCCTACTATCAGATCTGAGCACTGGAGCATCCTTTCTTTTGTCATTCAAAAAACTTGAAAATCTTTCTTTAGGGGGGAGTTGGAGCACTAGACCCAGATATGGATGGAGTTTGCTTTTGTTTGTATTCACAAGGCTGACCAGTTATATCCTTTTGCTTCCTCTCCTCTCCTCTCCCTCCCCTACCCACCCCACAACCCCTACCCAATTAAGAGAGAGTTTATGTTAGTCTCATGATGAAAAATAATGCTCTATACTCATCCTTTCAATAAAATACAAATTAACCCCCCCCCCAGACCATATTTTTGGGGAAAAACCTCTTCCTCTGGGAATGGGAAAAAACCCACATACCTTCCTAGGACATTTAAAAAAGGAGAAATAACAGGCAGAGGGTGGGGTGGAGGGAGCATGCAACATACCTCCTAATGAATTAAACAACAGATGACAGTATCCCACACTGAGTCATGACATATGGAGTACTAGCCATCCCTGTAGTACAGAAATTCACTAGGAAAAACATTTGGAAAGTGGGAAAACACGGGGAAATCAGGATGAAACAATGAAGACACCAGTCTAGCACACCAAGTTTGGTATAACATTACTCACATGAATAATCTCTATTAAAGATGCAGATCATTCTGTTCACAATCTGTTCATGTAGACTGACAGATCAATAGGCCTAGGTGAATTTAATACTGTAATTATGTATTTGTCAATCAAAGCGCAAAAAAATACAGTCTGAATAGCGTTTCTCTACCATTCTTTTCTGTTTTCTATTTTTTTAAACTTACTATTTTCATTACAAAGTAAGATTAAAAGGGATTCCTTACACAAGACACTCAAAGATGATGGTAGGAATTGCACTTTGACTCCACTTCAAATACCTTATTGGCATAAGAAGAGAAAACCTATTGGAAATTTATTACTATCAGAGATTTCTGATTTCCCTAATTCTTGTGATAATAATGTTAACAACTACCTAATAAGATGCACACATTATTTTATGTAGCATAGTTGCAATAATTAATCTGTAATAGTTTATCTGTCCTTCTAATGGGATGGAATTCATAAATTCTGTGCTGCTAGAGGACCAGCACCGACCAAGCAATAAAATAATGAACATGCCTCTCAGGAAAATACCTATCTTACTACTGTATTAGTAGTTTGATTTTTCCTGGAACTGAAACCTTTTCTGAGGCAAAACACAGCTCTAGTAGGAGGTACAGATCTGTAAAACCTTCATTAGGGTGATCCAGGTACCTTAAACCTTGACAGAATATCACTGCAGTGGCCAAAACTAATGTGGAAGCCTTGAGCATTACTTTCCAGCATGGACATATGATTTACTCTTGCCCACTCCCTCAATCCCTCAATTTCTTTGCCTTGGAAGCCAGAGGGATATCATTGCTACAATGCACTAGTTTTTACACTGCTGAATATATGCCTTAAGCACAGACTAAACCAACTTGTTCACCTCCTCTTCCCAATTTTCCTCACAATGGACTGTACATAGGTTTAATCCTGTGTTTCCACTCTAAGTCACTCCACTACCAGAATGCCATAATAATGGTTATGAGCATGACACACAGACAGGGTCAAAGTTCATGTATTCAGCCTTTGCAGATTTATCATAAAACAATTTCACATTGCTTAAGTGAATCTCTGTACTGTCCAACTTATATTTTACCCAAAGAAAGGCAAAATACAAAATAATGAATAACGTTGATCCTTAAAAAATGGTATAGAAATACAATCCTACACCCTAGAGCAATACATTTTGATGTGTTTACCATTCAACCAGTTGTATTTAGTGCTTTTTCCTTTTAAGTGCATCTAAAATGGAAAAAGATTGTATAATAAACTGTACTGCATAGTTTCATTTTATTCTCTGTAAGAACAAATTATAATAGCTTAGCTACAGTAAAACACATAGTAGTTAGGGGATTTTTAAATTAGTTTCTTGTGCTTGCATACTTATAGCTTCTCAGTTTGTTTAGTTTAAGTAATTTTAATGCTGAACTCAGCACACACGGAAAGCTATTAACTATAGGAATAAATATTTGGAAGCTGAGGTTTTAAAAATTGCATCAACGTTATTAAGCTACTTAATAATAGCTTTTTCATTGTAATTTAAAAGGCAGTTTATCTTACAGTTAAAGTGATAAAATGCAACTGTACCAAGTAAATAGCCTTTTTACAAACCACTGATTTAATTAAATTTAGAGATCATTGTGAACTAGCTTTATGATTCAATTTTTGCATTGTAGTTTTATTTTTTTAATCTGCATGTGTATGTATATATAGGCATGCAGATTATAAATATAGATGCAGAGATATGTGTATTTTGATAATTTATTTGGGTTGCATTGCCATGCTGTATAGGTTGGTGCTTTCAGCATTCTGTATTTTAACTGTCAGGAATAGTTTGGGAGGGTTACAAATTCCCAGATCTTTACAAATTAGGCAAAAGTAGTGCAGTTCTAGTGAAAGAGGGGAACGTAAGATTAAGAAAACTCACTTACAGTGAACCGATTTGCCAAATGATTTTCCAGACTTTCTTTCCTAAGCCAAAATTTTACTTGAGTTTACAAGATGGGGCATCTGGATATGCATGAGCTTTCTACCACTCTACTTCCAGCACAGGGTCAAACACAGTGGGAGCCTCATTGCTAAAAACCAAAGGGAAAACTTTGCATATATATACATATAATTTATGCACACCTTTCAGAGAGCTGGTTCTTCAGCTGTAAGGGCTGCAGAAAGAAAGGTGAGGAAAAAGAATGGGAAGACCTCTTTCCTAGCCAATCACACATTTGAAAATACAATAGATCAAAAGTAATTTCCACACTAGGATAGAAATTAGTGGGCTGGCCTAGTCAGAGGGCAAAGTTTGCCTCTCTGCTGTTGACTGTGGTTTTCCATTCATCAAGGCTCCTTTAGCAGCTTCTGTTCCAACACATTATTTTAAATCACTGTAACTACCCCTTTTGGTTTCAATAGATCATATCTAAAGATGAGTTTTCTTTATAAATTCGTCTCTACTGGCAGTAGTAAGATTAACTTTATAGAGAATTTTTCAAAAATTTCAAAACTTAAATGATGACATTTATGAGCTAATTCCTCTAGGCTTCTTGAGACTGATTCTCTCCTGCAAGGTTCAAAACATTCAAATCATGCTTTCTTTCTGATGGGAATAAAGTTTTGTATCCCACACTGTTTTATGAGCGTTCACATAATGGAAGTAACATTTCTCAGGATAAGATAAGTTAATTGATGAGGCCCACTGAGATTAGCTCAGTTGATCAGAACATAGTGCTAATAAACACCAAGATTGAGGGTTCAGTCCCTGTATGGGCCATTCACATAAGATTTGGACTCAATGATCCTTGTGGGTCCCTTCCAAATCAGAATATTCTATGAAATCTGGGAAATCAAATATTGTCCCCACCAACAGCATGCTTAAGTGAATTCAAGTCCAGGTTGTACTGAGCTCTGAGCAACATGGTCTAGTGGAAGCGTTGTCCTTGCAACATCAGGGTATCTGGAACTCGATAATCTTTGAGGTCCTTTCCAACCCAGGCCATTCTATGGTTCTATGGTTCTATTCTGAGCTCTTGAGCCTGAAGCAGTGATGGCCTACAAACCAACGTATTTTTCTTTAGCTACAGAAACAGCCTGACACTCCACATCCACCACTTGTCCTTGTCCCCGCTAGGAACCCCACACTCCTACAAGTGTGCCCATAAAATGGCTTTCAGCTCAAATTAAAACAAAAACTTAAAAAATGCATTTCACTACTTCAGGTTATCGTGCAGCCTTAGAGATGCGTGTCTACAGGTATATGTCAGCAACATGTCAGTAAAATGCTTCAAGGAAAGCACTGCAAAGTTGAACTGCAAGTCAAAGAACGTGTGTTATCTTAAACAGAGTTGATTTCAGCAATGTCAAATTCA
This sequence comes from Picathartes gymnocephalus, assembly GCA_013390045.1. Lineage (NCBI taxonomy): Eukaryota > Metazoa > Chordata > Aves > Passeriformes > Picathartidae > Picathartes > Picathartes gymnocephalus. The sequence goes on from WEKY01038883.1 coordinate 17,914, forward strand.
AACTTCTGTTAAACATCACACTGACTCCATTTATACAGCAAAATTTGATTTCAGTTTATATATTCCTATCTCACTTGGATGTCAAGAGTATATTTAATAATTTTAAACCAAATGAAAACTTGTATTTGGCAAAATTAATAAATATCAATAAATGTTGAAATGACAAAGCATTGGATCTTGCTGGCAAAAAGAAAAAATCAATAAGTTAAATTTATTTGAAAGATTGTGTTAATATGTCCATACAATTTATTCACCTTTGAGAAAATATAGCGAACTGACACTAATTAATCAAAGGTTTACAAAATACCATTGTATGTTGTTCACAGATTTAACAAACCAGAGGAGTCTGGATGAAATCCACTGTAAAATAAGTGAAATAACACTGTTTGAATAACTGGCATCGACCCTGAATTACCTTTAGCTCACACTTTATTGTCAGTACAGCAGTTTATCCTGCAGACTAAGGAATACTGAAATATCCAAAATTTGACAGCAGGCAACTTCTTTGTACTGAGCAAAATGAGAAGTAAATCTCTGAGATGGATAAGAGTACTTTCCAACAGACAACCAAGGTACAGTCAATCATATTCCAGTCCTGTATTTCTACTCCAGAAACATGTAAAAGCCTTTCACATCTAACTAACTGATACCCCAGCACTCTTGCCTGCTATATTATATGAACACAGATCTTTTTTTATACAGATGATCACCACAATTTGTCAGGCAGGCTGAACCATTTTTGGAAGTTGAACTATGCAGTTTTTTCACAAAGGGAAAAGCTGCATTTGCTGTTTTGAACTGAACCTGGGGTACAAAAGCCACGGCTGCAAACAGAGAGGGATTATCATTTTGCTAACCCTTGCATCTGGCAAATTTGTGTTGTATGCAGCCCTTTTGTTTGGCTGACATCAAACCCCCAGAATTTCAGACCTGTAAAACTAGACAGTGATGACCACTGGCTTAGAATTTTAAGACTGAATCACACTCATCTTAACAAGATTGGCATAATTTTGATAATTCAACTGATAATTCTTTTACATTGCTATTGAAGAAATTGGTTTCATAAAAATATTTGTTTACCTGCTAAAGCAGTAAAATATATAGTAAGCATGATATAATAACAGGTGCTAGCATCCTTGAAAATATTTTGGGCTTTTCTGGAATTTGAATGGACTACTTCTTAAGAAAGGACTTATATATGTACATTTTACACTGTGTTTGACTTAAACAGTAGCCATTTATTCAAAACCCATTTGTTTTTCTAGTTATTAATGCTCTTTATGAAAGCCTCCAAACAACAACAAAAAAAACCCCAAAAGTATTCTGAAAAGAAAAAAGAAAATGCTCGTAAAACACTGAAGAATCAAGACTTACATACTGAGATGCAGTGAAGTTCCAAATCCAACTTCTGGGATCTCAACATTTATTGTCCACTCGCAGACATAGTTTTGACAATTGTTACCAGAAATAAAGTACATAGGAATTTAAAATACATAGAAAAAACCCTGTGCTGCAAATAAAAGCTCTATTAGTAATATATGGTAGGATCATTCTCCAATACCCATTCTAGCATCTGTAGTTTACTTCGTTTTGAGATGAATGCTTAGACAACAACCATTCATGCAGCTTCACATCCTTTTGTTTACATATTGAGTATTTACTGTGCTAAGGCTTGCACAGTGGAGTTGGGTGTGTATCTTAAGAGAAAGAAAATAAAACAGAGGATGGATTATTTTTCCGAGTCTGTCGTTGAAGATGACTTGCTCCCATTATACCCCAGACACAAAATTTTATTAAAACTGTATATGGTTTTAAAAATGCTGGCTTATTAAAAACAGCAAACAAGAACCATTTAAACTGCATACACCTGCCATCCTGCATTTATATTTCAATAGGCTGAATTTGTACTCAAAATTTTATGGAACTCTCTGGTAGCACTATTACTGCTAATCACTCCTTTTTTTTCCCCTGCAATTTGTTAGGAGTTAAAGGATATGCAGATGTAAGGGGATGAAGAGTAATTGCCCAGCTTCTCCACTGTTGTACAGCATTTTTAAAAGGTGATTCAAGTGTAATATCGATGGAAGTTAATTTAAGACCATAATGTGCTGTATTGTATTGAAATGAGACCATATATTTGGATTTTTTTTTAGTAATTTCGCATGATTTTAATAGCGTAGAAATTAGTTAATAACAACTATGTTAAGCTTTTATAATGCATTGTTGCCAGTCTCTGTATTCAAGTTGTCACAAATACTTTTTAAAATATAACCATATCTCATCATTGTAAAATGTGAACAGTGCAGAAACGCTTTTTTAAATATTTAAGACACTTCTTTCTTACTAGCAAGGAGCATACAGGAAAAATTGTTCTTCATTTTATAGACATATTGAGTTGGAAAGGCTATCAGATAAAATATGCAAAACAATTGAGGCAAAATTAATACTAATTCTGAATAAAGAAAATCATTCTCAAAAGCCCGCAGCACATTGTGAAGTTTGTAAAATATTTTCTTCTTACAGAGTAAGATAAAGATTTCAATAAAAAAAGAAGGTGGTAGGAAGGTGCATTTGCTTAATTATGTCTTGCTTACATATGATAACCATCAAAAATGGCTCACAAACCCTTTCAGAAAGATACCCCTAAAAGTAAATTCCAGAAAGTAATTAACTGGAGTCATTATCGTGCCTGATGCAATAGAGAATTAAATCTGTCACAACCCTCTGCAGTAACACATGCATCAAGAAAACTGTATTTAGTCTGCCTCTCTCCTACAAAATCTGAACAGTGATGTTCAAAAAAATTTTCAAATAATCAATAAGATTGTAAGGTGGAGAAACAAGGAAGGCACCACTCAGAACCTGAGCATTCAAAAGAGATGAGGTTTGTGTCAGCACAAGAAAATCTCCCCAGAAGTCATGCAAGTGGTATGCTACACACAGGGCAAACTTTAAAGGATCAGGGTTTGAAGATAAGCTTTCTTACCATACAGTATCTTTGCAACCTGTCTCCAAGAGCCTCTCACCACTGTTGGATAGATTTTAATTCAGAGCCATCATCTTCCTTTATGCTTTGGTGGATGTATTGTTCCCTCTGATCCAACATTAATTCTGATACAACAGAAATGAAAGATATTTTAGTTAAATAATTTCCCAAGTTTTTGATAAAAAATGCAAAGTGTTTTGACAATGAAAAGGCAGCATATGGCATTTAACAAGGAGGAAATCTTTTGTTCATGCTCATTTTAATACTGCCTATTTAGACCAATGAATAAATCCCCTTTCAAGCTCTCTCAGGAGAAATGCTTTAAACTTCTTTGTCACAGTGACTTCTGTTGTCCCCAGCCACTTCGCCACAACAGACCAGAGACTACCATTTCAATAGGACACAGATCCTCAACTTTCTATTGCCTCTGATGTCAAAAATGAGTGAGATCCCAGTTCCTTTCTGTATTGGATTCATTTTTGTTCCAGCTCTTCCAGATCTGAAGATCATTTCTATCCTTTGCAGAGATTTCCCAAAAAATCTCCAACACTAACTTAAATATCATATATTGCTCTATTCTCTCTGCTCACTTGGGCTTAAAATACCCATTCTGTAGAAGTAGAATTCTTAAATATTCATCTCAGATGCTTCTTAAAAAGAAAGTGGAGTTAAGGAAAGGAAAGGAAAGGAAAAAAAAAAAAAAAGAAGCACCTCACCTCATCCATTTTCTCCCTAAGAAAGGGTTGCTCACTCCATAGTACCAAAGTCTTCATTTTCTAACACTCCTGCTGTTATCACTCCATAAAATAAAGTGACACTTGAAGTAACATCTAATGGCATTTACGTGGCAACAGCAAAGAAAAATGGAGCACTTTTTTTCCTTAGAAATGTTCCAAGATCTCCATTATGGGTGCAGCCCTTCCTCAAAAGATCCACTTCAACTGAGAATTCCTACACCTGGATTAACCAGAGCTGTTAAACTCTCGTAATGCGAGATCTAACATTTAGAGAAGTGCAGCAGATGCCTTTCCCAGGCATTTTAGAACATGAAAAAGACAGATTTTAGGCCAAGTTGAGCAGACCAAGAGTAAACCCTTCATGTTTGAACAAAAAAAACCGAGAAGTGTAGCTAGAAGAGGCGGAGTCGTGCAGGGGAATGGCAGCGGGCTGCTGTCGGCTCCTCCATCATCGAAGAACAGCTTGCTGATGCTCGGTGAAACGGGGTAGACAGACAGGATAGGCGGGGGAAGCAGGCGGGGAAGAGGTAGCTCTGCAGGGAGAGGAACCCTTCAGGCACGCCCTTCCTCACCAAGAAACCAGAAACGCCGGGGAAAAGTTATGGCGCTGTTGACTGCATTTATGTGCTAAGACTCTTCCCGTAACTCAGCCCTTTTAGGAAGATCATTGGTCAAATGGGCGAAATTTTTCCTGGCTTCAGGGCCTGCCTGCCTCCAAGTAGGGGTCCCTTGCAGCCCAGCCATGCAAGTTTCTCCCCGGATCAGCTGTCAGGCAAAGTCTCCCCTGGGACAGAGCTTCCCTCTGTTTTCTCTCAGAGCTGCCTCCCACACCTGGCTCCCCTCGCATGTACAGCTCCTAAAGTAGTTTTTCACCCCATGTTAGAAAATGGATTTATAACCTATGTTGAGGCATAAATAAAAATTAAATTGGTTTCTCACATACTGCAAAAGGGCATGATCAAATAATGAAAATAAAAAACTAAGAGCTAAGAGGAAGTCTGAAGACCTGCAGCCCAGGGTGCTGAGGAAAACAGCCTAGGAAAGCTCACACACACTGTGATTGTCACTGTGTCATTAGCAACAAATCAGGTCTGAAGGCACAGGAATAACTTCAGTAATTCAGGAGTAGGGCAAAAGGGGAGATCAAATCTTCCAGGTTTGGCAGATGATGAAAAGGGAGGAGATCTAGAGAAAACATCTTTGAAATGTCAGAGAATATGTTCATACGGTCAGAAAAGAAGGTGGAGTGCCTCTATTTCTCTGCAGAGATTAAGTATCTTGCCACATTTATAGTAAAGACTTTGTATCATGGTTATTTGCTACTGATACTATGGTAACAGTGTGGTAGGGAATAAACATTCTGCAAAGCGTCTTAAATTCTTTCCCAAACTGCACAAAATGTTAATGGTACATTCACAGCATAGTACAGCACCAAAGTCTAAATGCATTTTCAATGTGCTGCCTATAAAATTAGTATTTTTTTTTTAATAGTAGTAACAAGAGGAACTTACCCACATTCCCACATGAAATAAAGTTATTCCATAAGAGTATTTATCTTTCTAAATATTATTGTGAATATATGAAGAGAGGTAATAGACATTCCAGACTTAAGGACAAAAATTGAGACACAAAATGCAGAAAAAATTCACTTGCATTAAAATATTATATTCATTATATTCTATTTTGAAAATGAATGCTTATGCGTTAATTAGCCTAATAATTAGACTGTGATATCTGGATCACTTCTACCAGACTTTACCTCATAATCTGAAGCACTGGAACAAATCTGAGTAATAAGGCATTTTCAAAGTTGCATCATAAAGAAACAATAATATTTGATTCTTCAAGAAAACAGGATATAATATTTGAAGAGCCTAAATATACATAAAAATAATTTTAATGCTATTTAAACATTTAAATCCAATATATCTTAAATAATCTAAATTGTACCAAAGATTGCATTTTAGAGACACTCAGACCAGATTTGTTCTTATGACTGTGAAGACTATTTTCTTAAACTTGATTTAAAAAACTGAGTATTTTCAAATATCCAGAAAGACACCAATATATATTTTTTTAATGATTTCTTACATCTAAGATGAGAAACTTGCAAATGGAGTATTGCTGCCAATGTCCTATTTTGAAAATCTGCACCAGCATGGAAGGTTCACTGCTCGTATGCAGAAATGTAATGCAAGAACCCTCCTTTTCTGGTGAATGCACTTAAGGAAAAATATTATTGCCAGTCAATCTTTGCAATCTTGAAGGAAATACAGGTCAAGTTTTACTGTTTGACAAAGCCATTTAGGGTCAGGAGTGACAATAAGGTGATGATTAAGTTTGCTCACCTTATGTTTTTTTAAGGGATGTATTAACTTCCTCCTAATATACTACACTTTATAATGCTTGTCTTTAGACTTAATTGTCTGTATCAAAAGCTGTATGACCAAGGGAGATTATTACTTGTTTCATGCTTGCTGACTGACAAACGTCTGTTTTCTGGAGAGGCTAACATCTATTAAGGCTCATTTTGTTGTTCAAAGTAAGTTACATGCTGCTTCTGTTCAAAAAAGCAAAACTCACTCATGCAAGGTTTGCAGATGAGGTCCCCCTGAAATACCCTTTCAGGCAAATAAGTGATAATTATTTGGGTATTCATGAATGCATATCACAAATCCAGATACTACTTTAATGGCTGAAGAATCAAGGTGACAGGAAAAAGGTCAATAAAGCACTAATTTCATAATGAAGTCCTTCTCTCAATCTGTTGTCATTCTGAAGTCCTGCGTTTAAGCATACCTTCCTGATTTGAACGTACAAACACTCTTCTATCCAACTTTCTTTAGGTGAATGACACACACACGAAAAAGAGAAACTATGTTCAGGAGCTGCACTCTCTCCTTATAAAGTGCAAATTTTCTGCCCATAATAGTCTGTGGCCCACAATCAAGAAATTACCAACTAAACAATCTGATGCACAGCCAAAATGACTAAAAAAATTAATACAAATAATTTAAATTTTAAATTTTCAAATAATATTTTGGCAAAACATTTAACACAAATTAAAATGTTCCTTATTGGTTATGGTTTGAATGCAATATAAATATTTTATGTTTTCGTGGAGCTCAAAAAAATTCAAGGAAAAACAACCATACCCTTTCCAAAGGATTTCCTTTAATGTGTGGTGTGTTTTTAGCTAATTTCTAGTTCCCAAAAACCTGTAATTAAAACTCTTTTTTCTTTTTTTTTCCTATGACACTTCTATAAGTTAATTCCCTGAAATGGGATGAGAGAAGAAAGAAAAATCCAGTAAAATCGAAAATCACCAGCCTGTCTACTGACTATTTTACTGCACATATCATGTCACCAGCATGATATTTAACTGCCCCTACTAGTAAAAAATATATTAAATAATCTTGGGATATTAAAATCAGATAATTTCTGAAGTAATCCACTTGATGTTTTTGAAATGTAAATTTTACATGCCAAAATATGGCTTTTCAAAAATATTTTTAAATACATTAAGATTAAAACATCTTAATGATAGCTTACATTGGATTATGCTCAGAGCTATTATAAAGGATCAAATTAATATAGCTGAGAATTTTACTTTTTTAAGTTCTCTCAGTTACCTTGAATACACTCCATTAAAAGTGATATTTACTAAAGTTTTTTTTTTTATGACACTATTTATTTACAAGGGGAAATTGGATTGCAAGAAAAAGATATAAAATGATTCAAAGGCATGCTTTAAGGAAAAGGCACGGAGCAGCCAGTGTGTCTGCCACAGTGCCCTCTTCTCACTGCTGTAACTCTAATGGAAACATCTAGGTGGAAATACACCTAGTGTGACTTTTTAATTTCATATATCTCACCCAGCAGGTGGGATATTCCTGGGTGCTGTTTGCCTGGCCAGGGCTGACAGGGTCTCTCAGCCCCTTCCCCAGTGGTATCCCCAGGATTGGAGCTCAGACATTCTGGGCAGTGGCCCACGGGCCAGCTGGAGAACCTGGCTCAGCCCCACTCATGGCCAGGGCAGCTCAGACATCCCCTTGTCCCCAGCAGTGGAAAAAGCCCAGGCCAGGACATAAAAGAGACAAATGAGTAAAGTCAGAATCATCAGCCAACTCAGAACGTTTCATGTTGACATGACAATTATGAGGAACTTTCTGGAAGAATGAGACAAATATCTTTCAGGCATGTCAGCACCAATCCCAACCTGAACTTTCCTAGAATACAGCTTAAATTTTTGCAGTCATTGTACCTGTATGGAGACAGAAGTTACTTTTCCTTGGGGGCTCTTTTGCACAACCTCCCCCCAGTCTTTATAATTGTGCTGCATGTTTGTGTGAAAACCATCAGTGCTAGTCATGCTTGGCATTTATATTATACCATGCTTGGTATCTAGTTCATAAAGAGAATGTATAACCATTCCTCTCCCAGATGGGTCTGATTTGTTATTGAAACATTTGGATAGCTAATCACACATATCTATGTGTACCTATACACTGTTGTATCATCATATACATATGGTTATACGTATGCATATTTTGTTCAGCTACATCTATATGTGTAATTAGCCTTCATTAGGCAACACATACTTACATCTCTCTGTGTGTTTGTGTATCTATATAGAAACACAAAAACATTGACATTTTCTTACCTTGTGAAGTCACAGTCTGAAACACTGATAAAGGCAAACACACAGTTGCGGGTGCTGTCTACAAAAACGCCCTCTTTTTGAAGAAGTGTTGAGGCAACAGGCTACAGGTGTCTTTTCCCAGAGATAACTGCCTCGAGGAAATGCAATAGCAACACAAACCAATAGTCAGCCCAAAATGTCTTTTGCCCCAAGAAATCTCTTGGAAAGAAACAAAGGTAAAATTCCCTTCTCAAGATGAGATTCATCAATTTTGAGGATTAAATATACTGCTTTACATTTTCTCTCAGGTCAGCAGAAAATCAAGAAATGGCTTAAATAATCTATGACACCAAACACTGAGAAAAAGTTGAGTTCAGTTCAGTCACATACCAATGAATTCCACATCTTTTTAGCATCATGACATGGATTTCTGATGAACACCAAAAGTTTTAGAGTGTTTTTGAATTTTTATCACTTTATGGATTGAAGAATGGCATTGAACCAAACAAAAGATCTTGTTTTGATGAAAACTCCTCAGTAAATCCAGGAAGAAGAAAGGCTGAAACCATACAATTGCATGACCACTGCTGCACATGATCACTCATTAATGAGCCAAGTTAGTAGATTGTTGTGCTCCTAATCCAAGAAACCCTTGCCACTGCCCAATTTTTAAACTTAGTGATTAAAACAGCTTGTCCTACAATACTTTGCATAATTAATTTTGTGACAATTACATACAGGAATCAATGAGGTTAACATTTTTTGATTACAGGATTTTAATTAATGCTTATGCTTTTTCATTTTAATAGCTATAAAAAATTATTCTTCTATAAAACCCAGAGAATTTAAGTACAGAGCTAAAGTTATAACAAAGAAAAAACCACAATCCTTCATCACCTCTGTCATACTTGTGATTGAATATCTTTTTGTGAAGGCTCTCATTGCAAATACAAATTGCTTAGGGCTGAAATCTGACATTCAAGGCTTGTGGTCGAAATGAATCCTGAAGTATTCACAAGTAACAAGACCTTTGCTATCACCAAAGAAGTTGCAAGTGTTCAAACACATATTTCCCTGGGCTGCTGAAAAACACGACCCTCTGAGCAGTTAAATGTTCTTTAGTCAGTGTCTTTGTCTTTCTGACAACGTTAATAAATTAGTGTTGGCATTCATGCTGTAGGACATAATCATCTTTGGCGTGGTGGCTTGTTGTGCTAGACTGCTCCATATGTCAAAAAATTGCAAGAGCATCAAAATTGTCTCGCCCCACCTGAGTGTCACGCTCTTTCATTTGGGGCAAGAATACAGCTTAATCCTAGAGTTTGGATTTAACTAGACTTCCCTTGTCTCACAGAAGGATGCTTATGAAATGCCATCTCACACCTTTTTGCTACCAGGGCTTTTTTGTTGCCTTTGTTCAGGATGTTGCTAGTACCTTTTTTTAATTATTGCTTTATCCATGCATATGTACATCTCTATATGTGTAAAACAATCCAAAAATTTTGGCCCCTCAGACACACACGCTCTGGAGGTTTCTTTCCAGATATTTCTTGGATTTCCAGCATTAACATTTTCAACCCTATTACAACACTTACCACAATTATTTGGATGATGTTTTCCTGATAAAAGAATACAAGATGAAAGAATACTGTATAAAAACACATGTAAATTTAATTCAGAGAGTAATAGCCCTTCTTAGAAATGGCTGTTACCAGCCCTTCCTTTGCCTCCCACCAACTAAGATTAGTCTTAGTTTTTTTCTGGATAAGAGTTTTAAGAGCAATTCTTGAATCACTTCAAACTTATCCACACCTCCCTTTCCATCTGCCTGTGAGCAGGGTGTAGGATGTGCCATGCTGGTGGCTATTGATGGCAGTGGAGGTGGGTGCTGGTCTCTGCTGTTGCATTCCCTGAATTTCCAACACATCACTGAGACAGCTTAGTCTGCCCAGGTCTCTCCTCCACGTTTAGAAGGAAAGTGTTTGATCTCTGTATCACTGAGGTTAGGAAAACTAAGTTTTTTCTCTACACTGCTAAGATTTCAGGCAGTTCTGGAGATATTTAAATTCTGCCTGCCATCATATCTCAGCAAGTAAAAGTACCAACAGATTCTGAACTTAAATATACTCTGCCTATTCACGAAAGGAGAATGCACCAGGGGGGAATATGGCATTTGGGAATAAGGGAACTGACAGAAGCGGCACGGCAATTTATTGGTCTGCTTTTTTCTCAGGCGAGAAATAATTAGTCTCATTTAATAGGGTTAATTTAACGTTGTTAGTCAAATCACCTCAGCATTTTGAAGACCACAATCGGTGGTATCCTGAAAAGAGGAGAAAATAGTTTTTCTATTTATATATTCTAAATATCAACCCAATTCAATTCTGTCACTTTAGCAAGGTGTCCTACTTATATTTTCTTTCTGAAATGAGGCTAGAGCAAGGGACGTCCTCATTTTAGGGCAGGAATGAAGATAAGCCAAGAATGGAGTACAATTTGAAAGTAGCAATTTCAGGCTTATGTCTTTGGGGACATAATTGATAAGGGAAATAAGTTGAGATAGCTCTCAGTAACCATGTTATGCAGTCACAATCTTTCACATATGTTGTCTTATATATTGAGATTTTCTAAACAGTTATTGCATAAAGACTCACACAAAGTTCTCAAGTCTTAATTTGAAATAGTTCATGCTATGTAGGGGACAAGATGAAGTTTATAAACAAAAGATTTGACCCACATATATAAACTTTAATTTCAATATTCATGAGGCAAATAAAAATTGATCTCTGAAGACACCATTTCTCCCTTTTTGTTTTTCTCCATGTGAAATCTATTTTGCACAGACAAGATAATTACTGCACATTCCTCTTCTTTTTCCTCCAAGTGGAGAAATTGGAATTACTTTCACATCGAAGAGGCAAAACTCCTCTTTTCCTGTCACTATGCTTCAAATTATTTTAATTGCTTTTGTTATTTGTTAGTTCTTTCAATCAAAACATCCAAACTTCACTTCTGTAAACTGCTCAAGAAGTTTGCAGTCACTTACTAACTTAGTAACTTAAGTTACTAACTTGGGTTAGTAACTTAAGTATAAATAAATATATTCATCCATAATTGTACAAAATAGGTCTACAGATCTTATTTTTTTCTAGTGTAATTACTTACTAGTTTAAACAGAATTTAAGATGTCCTGATATCTTATATTTTTATGGTAATAACTGCTTTGATAATACCAAACACATTAGTTATAAGCCTAGTGAATCTGAATGTGAAAGAATTCAGTTCTTCACAAGGAACAGTCATTATCGATAATCAAAATTGATACTGGAAATACTTCAAAATGCACAAAAATATTTCCCTGACATTTTAAGCCTATCAAAGGAACACTGTAGCTTCACAATTTTAGATAAAACTTCCTTCCTCTGATTTTTATTTAGGAATTTTCTATGAAGGACTGTATCAAATTGCTTCCAAAAAAAAGCAATTAATTTAATATCAACTATTTCTCCCTAATGTGAAATAAAACACGCAGCTTTCAAGAAAAAAAATAATGCTAGCGTTAATATCTCCCTCACTCTTGAATATTTCTCATTAGCTCCTTTATGCTCAATTTTATATAGTAGATTCTTAGAATCCTAGAATAATTTAGGTTGGAAAGACCCTTAAAACCATTAAGTCCAAGCATTAACCCAGCACAGCCATGCCCACCACTAAATCATGTTCTTAAGTGCAACATCTACAAGTCTTGTCAATCCCTCTGGGAATGATGACTCCACAAATTCCCTCGGCAGTTCCAGTGCTTGAAAACTCTTCTGGTGAAGCAATGTTTTCTAATATCCCATCTAAACCTCCCCTAGGGTAAGCTGAAGCCATTTTTTCTCGTCTTAGTACCTGTAGCCTGGGAGAGGAGACTGAAACCCACCTGGCTACACCCTCCTTTCAGGGAGTTGTAGAGAGCAATAAGGTCCCTCCTGAGTCTCCTTTTTCCCAGACTAAACACCCCCAGCTCCCTCAGCTGCTGCTCATCAGACTTGTGCTCCAGACCCTTCCGCAGCTCCACTGCCCTTCTCTGTATGGGTTGCACCACATCAATGTCTTTCTATCCCAAAACTTATCGCAGGATTTGAGGTGCAGCCTCATCCTTGCCCACTACGGGGGCATGGTTACTGCCCAGACTGGCAAGCCACAGTGCAGGTAGCCTGCTTGGCCACCAGGGCACACCCTGGCTCATGTTCAGCTGCTGATGACCATCACCCCAGGTCTTTTTCTCCAGGGCAGCTTTGGAGCCATTCTGTCCCCAGGCCGTAGCACTGCCTGGGCTTGTTGGGTTGTTGTTGTCCTCGGCCTTGTTGAACCTCAGACCGCTGGCCTCAGACTATCCATCCAGCCTGTCCTGATCCCTCTGCAGAGCCTTCCTGCCCTCCTGCCTGCACACTCTCCTGATTTCATTGCCGGACTCCTGAGTTGCCTGACCCTTATTCCAGAGGTCTTCACATGTTTTTCTGTTGAGTTACAGCCAAAGCTCTGTCTATCTGGCTCACCTTTTGGCACATGGGAATTAACATATCCTCAGCCTCCAAGATTTGCTTCCTGAAGAATATAGTAATACTCTTAATATCATCGTAATTATGAGGTGGTGGTAGGAGTAGGAAGAATGTAAGAGACAGAAACCATTACCTCTTGTTTCAAATGATTGTTTTTTGATTCTGAAGGCAAAATTAGGAAGTTATTTTAAAAATGTGGATTTCTTTTACTTATCGCTCTCTGTCTTCTAGTCTACTTCCTGTGCCAGATGAAGCATTACTAGTCAAATATTAAAGGATATTATATGTTGCACCTGAAGTTCAGACATCTGAGTTATTAAGTTAGAAGGAATAAAAACATTTAACAAAAATAAGAGTTGAAATAACATGTTTGTTAAGAATTCCTGCCTCCATTTGTGAAGCGGATAGGTACTGGTTTTACTTGATATGTAAACTGGCATGTGAAGTAATTTTTACCTAAGCTTGTCATACCAGCACAATAATCACCAATACCACAAGTGACATTGCAGTGTAAGCACCAGCGTCAAAGAACATGCACCAGCCTCAGTCTGTGTGCGTAGAGCAGATGCTCAGCAGTGCATATAAGAGTAACAAAACCATCTCAACATCTATGAAGCCCAGAACCCTAGGTATTGCCTCTTAGTCTTTCCTTGGGTTTCAGAAAAATCTGCGTTACTGTGCTCCTTCAGGTCAGAGTTGATTAGGGTTTGGGGTTTTTTCTGGTAATTTTTTTTTACACTTTGAGATAATCTTTTAAGAGAACCATCTAGTTGACCACTGAAGATCACATACAGAAGACTTGCAAATAACAGCAGTTTGAAAACTCAAAACTGAAATACATATACTGAAAATTCCTTTTGTTTGAGTTTAACATGTGGGTATTTTCACACAAAATGAAAGGATCCCGTCTCCTGTTACAGCAACTGCTGTAAGTCACCTCCATTTTTCTTCAAAGGGGCTCTGAACTCACAGTATACCCTCAGTAGGTTCCTTCAAAGGATACAGTTCTTGGAATTTGCTGAACAGGTTAACAGAATCATAGGATATAAACATATTCGCAAAAAGAAATGCTATTTCTTTATCAGGTACAATATGACATATTTGAGTACTTGCTTGCATACAACCTAAGAGAGAAATTTTCAGCTATCTCAGGCCATAAGTGTATAGCAATAAGCTACTTTTTGTAAAGTATAGAGTGCTTGCTTAGAGATTGGAAAGACCCACAATAAGAGTATTGCTACCTGTTTAGGTAGAAAACCAAAATAATGGAGAGTCTTCTGTAGCTGATTAGTTAACCAAGAAGTTTTCAAAAAGTAGAAAGGTTTGATTTGTATTATATTTTTCAAAGTAAGTTAGAAGAAAATTACAATATGGCAATGGCAGCATTGTTCTAGGAAGGGAAAATGAGAAATGAATCAAAGTGGGGTATATTTTTTTCCATCGCAGAAATAAAAATGCATATTCCTACTAAACTAATAAAATAATAGTATAGAAATGTTTTTATTTACTAAAACTCATCAGTTTGTGTGAACGTGTGTGTTTTATGATTTTTTTTAACAAATGTTTGCTTTCTTCATGCATTAAGGGCTTCTTTGGTTTAGAATTCCACCCATATTACAATCACTTGTATCAAATCAGGATATATATAGCAAGCAATGCCTCATTATAACTCTATTTCTGGATGATTTATTAATGGCTGCCATAAATGTGACAGAAATATGTTAAGGAAATTTTTTACTTGAATTTGAGAGGTAGAAATCAGAGACAAGCTTTAGAAACTGCTCATACTACAAAACAAAAGTATTTTCTGAAGACAGACCCATGTGTTCCTAAGGCACTGGTTTCAGTGAAAGCTAAACCACTTTTCCCATTCAGAATAAATTTTAGAAACCAAAGAAAATCCACTGAGGCTTAAATTTGAAAATTAAATCCAGATTTTGTGGAGACATGCAATTTCTTCATTATGAATCTATAGATTTCGTGTTATTGCTTTATATAATTAAAAGTGCTTGCACGTTTCTAGAGCTTTGAATTGATTCAAGTACATAACCTTAAGAACCTTAGCCAAAACTGAATATAAGAAATATATATGAATATAAGATATTTGTGACATATGCAATATTTATCTTAGGATTTCATTTTGATTTGCATGATATTTTATTGTGTCATATAGAATTTTCCATGCTGAAACCAGAAAATTTGGATGAATTTCCAATTAGGCAGCTACATTGTCTTGGTCATTATTACTTTGAAAAAAAAAAACCAAAATCAAATAAGCCGGGAAACGCCACTTTCTTGCTGGTCAGACAACAGAACACTAGGAAAGAGCCATCCAAGAGCTGCAATTCTGGTAATTGGCTGCCCTAACACACGCTGTGTACGTACTTAATCACACAGTCTCTCCTAGACTGTCATTAGCACACACTCCTCGCAATGTTAGGAATTAATTGGATGCTAAGCATTTTAATCATTACTAAATTCAAAGTCCGTTACATCCATTAGGTTGCAGGAATATAATTTTTCCTAGTTTTTTTGTCTAGTTACTTGTACCTATCAAATATCCAAGTTAGGCATTTAAGAATAATCACTAACATACACCAGTTTAACTGGAATTCATTAAGCAATTACTAACTAATTTCAAAACCAGTGACAGACAAGGATGGAGAGAAATAATACATTCAACCAAATTCTGCAATTATTTGCAAGTAGAAGTAACTTAAAGGAGGAAAAATACTCCTGCTTATATGAATATGACAATACTTTCCAGATTTAGGAGGTGTCTCAAGTCCTAAAACAGAAAAGGGTATCCTCTCTCTAATGATAAACCATATTAAAGCATTTAAATGACACAGAAAATACATAAGGAAATTCAGGTACCTAAAATGAGTTGAGAACATTTCTTACCTTCAGTGTTTTGTTTCCTTGGGTATCTATCCATCCTGATGGTGCAATTTGCCAACACTTCTCGTCCATTGTATATGTGAAGCTGGAACCAGTAATCAATGTGTGTTCAAGCTTCAGATGTACAAAGAAACATTTAGGGAATGGAGAAGTGGTTGGTTTATTTTATAAGGTGGCCAAGGAGCACATTATTGTCACTTCTGACCTTTATATGAGACAGTCTGAAGAAGGAAAAAGCTACTTCCTATGTTTTCCTTTCACTGTAATCTCTCATTTTGACCTTTCAGCAATCCTGTCATAGTAGGAAGATCCACAGAAGACTAAGCTAAGGACATAATCTATACCATTTCTTTCAATAGGCAGCAAGAACAATCCATTAACAAAATTAGACAGCAAGCACAATAAAGGAGAGCACAGTATCACAGACCTGAAGTAGATTTTGTTTCCTGTTTGGCAGGATTATGTTCTATCTTTGGCCCAAGGCTGCTGAGGCACACGGAATTACAGACACAGGAGGCAGAGGCCTACTCATCATGGGGCTTCTTTCTTGATTTATCCTTTCTGAGGACCTCAGCTTCAACAGAGAAGCCAAATTATCATTTGCCAATTTCAATCAAGCCTATAATTTAGGGCTTAGATTTAGGACATGTGAAGTCTTAACTCCAGAACTCTAATGCACTTGCTATAAATTAAATACACATAAGTCCTAAACTTTAGCACAGTGAGTTATCCTTGGATACACTCAAAACCAGACCTGTCCTCAGCAACCTGCTCTAGATAACCATGCTTGAAGAGCAGAGTTGGGCTAGACAATCTCCAGCTGTCCTGACAAAAATCAACCATTCTGTGAATTTATTTACCCCATCTTAGAGGAAGCAAAAAGTTTCAGCAACCCCAATAAAACCAATGCACAATCACTCAGCCCTGCCCTTTCTATTTGAAACACAAAATGTGGGATGAGCTGAACCAGTGACCATTGCTCTTCCTTGATTGTGAGCCTGTCCCTTGGACAGCATCACATTCAAGTTTGCTTCCCAAAGATGTGGCATCACTTATGCTATGTGAGAAGGTCACAGCACAGAACACACATGTAGTATTTGTTGTCTTTCTAATTTATTTAAACATGCTTATAGAGATAATCCTTTACAGGTAATACTTGAGTGTGCAGAAGGAACTCAAGGTGAAGAAAATATCAGAAAGCAGTGCACTTTTCCCAGCAAAGGGGAAGAAGGGCCTGATGCTGAAGCCGGATTGATTTTTGCCAGTTCGGCATCAATACTGTCAAGCATAAACACCAAAAACATGCATTGCCTTTAACCAAATGGCAATGCAGGAGCAATTCTCCCTTCTTCCTTTCTTCCCATACTTGAGGAGGACAGAACTGCTTTTTATATATTACCATTTTCTGTGTGCTTCCATTAAAAAAAAGTGCACTAATTTACATATTTGTTATTTTCTGTGTTGCTCCCTAGGGACACTTTGGCACATCATGAGCTTGCTCTCTTTAATTCACCAGTAACTTGACATTTTTTGTTTGCATATGCACCCTTGGGGTCCCTGATATTGTCCTGCACTTGTGCTTTCTAGGCTTTTGCTACTGTGCAGTGTCTTTGCTCTCAGCAGCCCTTGCCACTGCACCTATGAGAGGTGAACTCTGAATATGGCAAATTTCTCCTCCACTTTATGACTTCATTTAGTTGACAAGGTGTTTGGTCAGAGATTGGACTGAATGACTTTTCAGGTCTTTTCCAATCTTAATGACTCTATGATCCTGTGAATGTGAGGCATATTTCCCAAAGCATCTGAGCAATGGAAGCTCATAACTTTTTAGAGCAAGAACAGAGAGAAGGAGCTCCACTCTGCTACGAAATCAACCCTTATTTATGCTGTTGTAATCACAGTCAGAAAAGCAGTATCAAATACTAACTCCCCTGTCACTGAGAACCTGTCCATTGCCTAAGTGGTTCTTGAAGGTTAGGATTTTTCTTTTTTTTTTTCTTCTCTTTTCTTTCTCTCAGTGAATTTTCTCCCATTTGTTGCCTAAAAGATGGGAACTACCGACACTTATGAGACAAAAGATCGGGCTGGGAGGAGGAGGAGGAGGGAGAAGGGTACAATTGGCCACCCTCTTAGCTGGGGAGCTTTCTCTTGGGAAGTGCAGAGATACCGTGAGATTTTGGCTGGGAATTCACTGGGGCTGGGCTCAGCTCCTCGCTCTCTCACTCTCGGGACCAGAGAACGGTCAGACTGCTGCTGTTGCGGGGAGAATTCACTGCCTCCGCGGAGTTCTGTCCTTCACTGCTTCTCCTACCGTGGGTGAGCCTTTGCTCGTCAGAGCGACCGTCGAAATGGGACTTTGTCAACACCCGATCTCACTGGAAAGGACCCTCTCCATCTGCCTGAGCGCCTCGGGGGAAAACCCGGGACCCCGATCCCCTCTCCCCGCTCTGAGGGAGCGTCTCCCGGCTGTTTGCAGGAGCCCGGCCGCCGCCGCACTGCCATGCTGCTTTTTCTGCCGCTGCGTCGGGTTTTTCACTACGTTATAACCCAACAGCCGGTGCCCACCGGGACACCCCACGGCTGCTGCTGCTGTGGCTGCGGAGTTTCTGCTACCTTTTGTTTGCCACCCGAGTTGTGCCAGCCTCTGCTGTTCCAGCCACCGCTCCGAGGTTCCTGCTACAGCCCATTTCGCCATCCGGAGGGGAAGCGGACCTGCATTAAACACTACTTCTGCTCACCAGAGAGACCACAGTGATTCTAGCAGACTCTGGAGCCAAGGCAAAGAGAACCACTGCCTGGGTTTAGGATATGAAACCTCTGAGTGTTACACTCTTGGGTCAGATTTTACTTCTAATCCAGATTTCAAATGTGATATAAATGTTCCTATTAGTGGGCAAATCATATTAATCTCTGATCCACATTTAATTGAATCATGTAAGCCATATACAAATGACAGGTGCTTTTACCACTTTTTATAGAGTCATAGAATAGCCTGTGTTGGAAAGTGCTTAAAGATCATCTAGTTCTTATGCCCATGCCATGGACAGGGGCACCTTCCACTACACCAGGTAGCTCAGAGTTTCATCCAGCCTGGCCTTGAATACTTACAGCAATGAGGCAGCCACAACTTCTCTGGGCAACCTGTGCCAGGGCCTTATCCCCCTCACATTATTTTTTTTTTTTTTTGTAATCTCTAATCTAAACCTACTCTCTGTCAGTTTGAAGGCATTCCTCCTTGCCCTGTCACTCCAGGCCCTTGTAAATAGTCTCTCTCCATCTTTCCTGCAGGCTCCCTTCAGGTACTCGAAGGTCCCAATTAGGTCACACCAAAGCCTTCTCCTTTCCAGGCTGAACAATTCCAGTTCTCTCAGCTTTTTTATTTTATATTTCCCACTCATTTGAGAGCCACTCACAAGGTCAAACCTCACACCACTAACCTGTTAGTAAATCCCGGTAGCACAGAAGCATGAAAATAGTCTCTGATTCTGAGCTCTGCAGGCTGTGAATATTTATGAACACACTGAACCAGAACTCACCTTGTAGAGACCCCTGCAGACTAAATTGCCTCAGGGTCAGAAGCAGGCTGTGCTAATTACCTTCTGTGACCTCTGCACACTTTGGTTCTGACCAAGCCACTTTTTAAGGGTGCTGCTATGGAAAGACAGGCCCATAGTATATTTTTAATGCCATATAACAAGTCTCATGTATTAAGAATTAAGAAGTGATCAGCTTTATGCTTACAATCTTCTTAGGAGCAAAACATAGAAGTGTGATTCAGATTTAGTACATCATTAAAAATACCCAACTGTCTAGCATTCCTTTTTGTAACAACTACAGCATAACAGATAGAAGTCTAGTCTCCCAATATGATTTTTTAGCTTGTATTCCTTACCTGTATGTCTTTATGTACAAAACCCTTACATTTCCTTTGACTTCTCTGCTTTCACTAAATTAGGATGCTTTGCAGAGGGTCTTGGGAAAAATAGTATTCCTGGGTGTAAATAAATTTAAGATTAATAAATAATTATTGTAAAATCAGATTTGTCACAATGAATGCATTATAGATCAAAAATTACTGTCATGCAATATCTCAGCTTATGCATCTGGAAGGTTAGCATTGTACTGTATACATTATTGAACAGATCATGACTTAAAAGTGAAATTGTGTTATTGATGGGAGAAGTCTACAGACACTATGACTTAACCCCGAAAATAAGTTTTCTGATTATTTCTCAGAAAGGAGATTCTACTCACTCTGAAGTTAAAAATACATTTCAGTTGCCTTCACTGTTAAGAGTATCAAGCACTAATCAACAAATCAATATATCACCTATCTTTTTACCTCAGAATCTTTTTTCTTTGCTTTAGAAAAAAACTGATCCAATTTGAACACAGAAGCACAACTCACTGCAATGTATCATGTACCTTTTGTTGCTCAGAAACAGCACCACACACTCAATTTCCCATTTTTATGAGATACAAGAACACACACACGTTGTTGAAAACAAGCACATTCCTGTGCCAGGTACTGTATAACACCATGAAATCAACCTAAACTCAGCTACCCAAACATGTTTTTGAGTGAGAGAGTCTGGATAGAGTTGGAAATCCAAAGCAGTTGAGACATAAGTGAATACAGGTTAAGTAACTGAATAAATTAGTCAGAATAAAGCACTGTAAAACTACTGATAGCAAAGAGAATATGAACACTAAATGTATCAAGGCTGAATTCCTGTGTGACTTGAATTGTCTTATGCTTAGTCATAAATTCTGAATGTCTTCCTGGCTCTATTTATCACTAAACTGAACAGATTCAGACCTTGTTATCAATGTTTAATATAGAAATGACAAAGCTTTGTGATATCTGCTTTAAGAATTATTTAATCCATTAAATAAAACACAAAGTTAGTGAAGTCTACTACTCTTACTTTGGAGTACATAAGTCTTTGAGTGCCTCTCCAAATACAGCTTTAAGAGTAGACTTTATGGGTGATGTATCCTCTTGTTAACATATAATTGTGATATGTTCTACAGTAATATATATGAAAATACTTAAGGATTTTTAAAATAGGAATAGGTCATTATTCTGGGTTGGAAAAACACCTGTTTCATCTCTTATCACCCACTGTTTTTCTAAAATTGTTATCAAATACTCTGATTTTCTACTAAGATTCCAGATGCGTATAACTCGTGGAGCTTGCATACTGCTAAGACGCTTCAATATCATGTTACATTATAAACATGAAATCTAAACATTTTATGTGTCCATACATCAGTGTAATCACTATATAATAGTGCTTTAATAATGTACTATGGATTAACAGAAAGCAATATAAGAAATGTGATTATAATAATAAAGGAGAGTTTATTCCTTAATCCAGTTTACAATGGAGCAGAAACTTGCTTTGATGATTTTAAGAAAAGCTTGCCTCTCTCCAGGAAGACACAATGCAGTAATATCAGTTCCAAGTAACTCAAAAGAAACCCCTGTCCTTCTTACTGTCCTGGTTGACATGTGAACAAAACACCAGAATTCCAGCTTCATTTATGGAAAAGCACGCAGGGAAGAGAAGGTGTGCAACATGCTAAAAGTCACTCACAGAAGCACCAAGGTGAGTTGGGACACTCCCTGCATTAGGCAAAATCCAACAGAATTACTTCATTAAATCCAAACAGACACATGGAAACACATGCACACACATGCAGGTATGGATGTATGCACGTGCCCACTTTGGGCAGAGGTCATTCCAATCAACAAATCGCATTTTTCTTCATCACAGAGTCATTTGGTATGACTAGACTACAGTCTAAGAGGAACGTGTGTAAGCAGTATTTTTGGTCTTCCCTAAGGTCTCTTTCTTATGATTATGTAGCATTTTTCTTAAGAAAGGACAGCAGTGTCGTTTCTGTCAGGTGCTCATGCTTTGTGGTTCATCACCCTTTTAAGGTGAGGTTAGTACAGAAGCTCTGACTGTTGTTAGTGAGAAGTGGGCCTTGGGGCATGTGATACAGATTGAACAGGTTCTCCATGTTACCTATGAGACACAGAGTGTTCTGAGGAAAAAAACCACATATTTTTCTTAATGTCAATCTGCTTTGAACATGTGGAAATGTCACTGTTTAAGGACTTCAGGTCAGAGTAGTTACTTGAGACCCTGTGTTCATCACAAGTTTGCATGACAACTAAGGAAGATGGAAGTAGCACAGAGAAAAAGATTCACTAGTTTATTACTGTTACATCTCTGGTACTTCCTATAGTATACTGATAATTCATCAGTCAAAAGAAAGCTTCATCCTTGTTGAAAGTATCAAAATCTGTATCAGAGAGATGTGTGGTGTAAGAAGGATTATGACTATGGTGAAATCCTTTGGTCCCTTATCTTAAACTTGGTTTGAACAAAATCCACTGGCTATCATTTTTCCTCCCAATAGCTTTCAGAACCATAGCCATCTTCAATATCCAAACCCATGCATTTCCTATTCAGTGAATGAAGTGAAGCTGTCATTATTAGTAGATGAGCAGCAATGTTTCCTAATTTGTTCACCCCTCCAAGGCAAGATGTGACATTGTCTTCACCTCACAACATGCATAAATCATCTGCTCCAGAATATCTTGAATTGTGGATGCTGGAAAAATTGGAAGCCATCACATAATAAGGAAAATGGTTGTGGGGGAGCGGCGGGGAGGGAATGGGGAGGGGAATGGTGTGCATTTCATATGATTGAAAATATGGTTTATGGACTCAGCACATAAATTAAAACACGTTTCATTCATTCATAAATCTCCCTGTTACAAAATACAATTAGGAGCCCATCTTGCCTCTTTAATGTACCATTGTAATTCTTTTGAAATGTCTTCATATAATGGTGGGTTTTCAGTTTGGTGTGATTGCAAACATGCTGAATTGAATTTCTGTCAAGAGATAGAAAGAATGACTCCACTTTAGTCTTGAACTACATGAGTATTGGTTTCAGAAGAAACACTGAAATGGTGGGAAAAGGGATAATTTTATAGAGAATTAGAAAAGCTAGGTTAAAAAAAAGTAGGCTGGTTACACTTTGATATTTAGAAAAGCCAAATTCTCTTTCTGACTTCTTAAGCATGCAGTTAGAAGAATAATGAAATTGATAATGTTATGTTTCTATTCAATAAGAAAAAATATTAATTTTTTTCCACTCTCCATATAACAATAGAAATTAATTCTATATAATATAAGAAATGAAGCTCAGTTTTTCCTATTCAATGAAGTGTATAATATGAAGCTCAAGAATATCTAGGCTGACACATGGAGACATTTATTAAAATTTCTTAGGTACTCAAAATCTCTCGTCTTCTCTGCTTTTGTCTTTATTCTACCCATTACCTACTGATTTTTCTTTTTTTTTCCCTAAACACTTTTACACTAGGTTAAAAAGCACATAGTTGACCTGTTTCAAATTTGCAACCACTATATTTCAAGAAATACACACAATGCTAAAATAGTTTTACTTTTAATAATTCAATCTTTCCTAGATCTCTGTTCTCTCCATTTGTCTACAAGTTTTTGCAACAAAGTAGAATTAAAGTCTTCTAAGATGTTAAGCTTGCAACTGAAGTACTCAATCCCTCTGATTTTATTCTCATCCAGGCATACACTTTAAAACAAGCAAAACATGTACATGAAAAAGAAACTCCCAAGTATTACCCAATATTCACTGTTCAGGCTTCAGATTTGCAATCAGAATAAACCACAGTATGGTATCATGAATTTAAATGTAGCTACATGGACAAGAAAATAAAATTGCATTTGTACCATAATTGAAAGTCAGCATGGTACAAGAATGTCATTCTGTATATTTGCCAAACTTGATAATTTTTTAAAAGTGTATTAATTTTAACATCTTCATGTGCATATATATATTATATAAAAATGCTTTAAAAATTATACTCTTTGAAAAAACATTGTCTTGTTTCAGAAAATGCCCCAAGCTTGGTGATAATGCTTTTTACAGAAATGTTGCTTTTACTGTAGGGAGAGGAAAACATTTCAAACTTTCTGAAATGGTGCAGAACACAGAAGTACTCCATTACCTTCCTACAAGGTGTTCCATGATAAGCTCTGGTCAGTGAGAGGCACTTCCATACTTCTGGCTTATGGAGTATTGGCTTCCAAATTGGCTCATAAATCATCTCCTGGGGACACTCTTAGGGTAGTTCAGACAAAGTGCTGAAGTGTGAGACAGCCATTAAAATTGAATCAATTTCCCAGAGAACTGGTACACAGAGAACCAGACACTATTCAGAGTTTTCTTTTATCATGAAATCTCTCAACTTACATTAAAGTAAAAGCTCGAGGTTTTGTGTAATTACCCAAAACCAGAAAACATGCATGTGCTTATCTATACCATAGCTGAAAAAGCAAAAAAGACTGTGCTTAACAGATTTACTCTACATTCAATGTGAAGTGTCTAAGCCTGCACTTACTTGACTTCCTGTAGAAGGCTTTCCTGACACACAGTTTGTCATAAACTGTTCTGCCAAAAAATCCCATCCATTCATCATCAATAGCATTTACTTTGTGGATACACTAGCTTTGACAATTAACTTCCTTTTAGTATTTTGTATAGGGTTTAGACTGATTTAATCTTTCCCTCACTTCAAATAAAATAAATTATAAAAAACCAAACTCACTGAGGAAATAACCTCCTCTTTCTCTAACATAGACATTAAACAATTTCCTTGGTGATGCAAATGTTTATCAGATCGAGTGTCATCTCCTGTACCTGACTGAACTCATGCAGCTGCTTTCAGCAACACAAGTCTTTCATCATTCCCTATATAGAGGGTGAAGCAAATCTCCAGTGGGGGTTATATTTCACATCACTCTGTATGTTAACAAACATACTCGTAAAAAATTCTTGAAGGGTAAAAAGTATCTAGTTCAAACCCCTGAGAGGAAATTTTAACCACTTGAAAATGACAGTGGTTTGGGGATAATCACAGTCATCCACTATCGAGAGATACTGCAACAGACATTTCAAAGTCAATCACTTAAATATGTTGAAGATTTCAAAAGGAAAGTCATCCAGATGACTAAGATGGGAAAACTTCTAAAAAGGGTCAACATTGTCCAGGTTTAGCCCTCCACAACCCAAGAAATTCCATAAAAGAACTTTTTTCCATTGTCCATCATTCTATTCTAATTTGCACTGATATCAACAATCCTCCTGGAGATATGAAATATCTTTTTCTTTTCCAATATTGGAACTGCAGTGATAGGAGAAGAAGTAATGGGTACAAAGTGAAAGAGGGTAAATTTATATTAGATATTAGGAAGAAATTTTTTACTGTGAGGGTGGTGAGGCACTGGAACAGGTTGCTCAGAGAAGCTGGGAACATCCCTGGAGCTATTCAAAGCAAGGCTGGTCTACTGGAAGGTGTCCCTGCCCAACAGAAATGAGTTGACCTTTAAGGTCCATTCCAATAATTTAACAGTCTTAGCTTCTGTGATGACTTTCTATATGAGAAGTATAGTTATATTCATAGTTATATTCATATACATACATACATATATACAAATTTTTATCATGTAGAAGGGGAAAATTAGAGTGAAAAAATAGAGAATGGTTATATTTAGGTCATATTCACCACATTTCATCACATCTAGGATCATAGAATCATAGAATGGTTTATGTTGGAAGGGACCTTAAAGATCATCTCATTCCAACCCCTCTGCCATGGACAGGAACACCTTCCAATAAACCAGGTTGCTCAGAGCTCCATCCAGCCTGGCCCTGAACACTTCCATGGATGGGGGAGCCATAACTTCTCTGGGAAACTTGTGCCAGGGCCTTATCAACCTCACAGGAAAGAAATTTTTCCTCATCTCTAATCTACACCTATTCTCTGTCAGCATGAAGCCATTCCCCCTTGTTCCATCACTCCAGGCCTTTGTAAATAGCCTCTCTCCATCTTTCCTGTGGGCTCCCTTCAGGCAGTGGAAGGTCACAATTAGATCACCCCAAAGCCTTTTCTTCTCCAGGCTGAACAATCCCAGTTCTCCCAGCCTTTCCTCACGGCAGAGCTGCTCCATCCCTCTGATCCCCTCGGTGCCTCCTCTGGCCTGGCTCCAGCAGCTCCCTGTCCTTGCTGGGCTGGGAGCCCAGAGCTGGGTGCAGCCCTGCAGGTGGGCTCTCAGCAGAGCGGGGCAGAGGGGCAGAATCCCCTCCCTCAACCTTGAAAGAACCAAAGAAGTGGCAGTCATAATGAACAGACAATACCTTGTATTCTCTGTGTATGAGACATTAATCTTTCCAGAGGTGCAGTGTCTTACAGGTTCTTTGGACATTTTGCCATCAATCTTTGCATTGCTTTGAGATGTACTGATGCCATAGAAACAATAAGCTATTTCTACTCACGAAAAATGCTTAATTGCACTTTCTGCAATTTTCACTGCTGATGAACTCTTGCGTTTTCAGTACCAAAACATAATCTCAAGTGAAAAAAATGTAGGTATGAGAACCTACATCTCAGTAAAAGTACTGTATAAAAACTGTTCTTTCAGCCTAAAATGAACTATTTCTTCACCTATATGAAGGGAACACTCCAACAGCGGTACAAATAGCAACAAATAACCCATTTTGTTCCCCAAACATAAAACTTTTTCTACTTAGTAAACCTTGCTAGTTCATTTTTGTGCTACTTGATGGTTTTTATCATCTAGTGGCTACCATTGAAAACAAGGATATATTTTTATAAATTTCAACGTGATTTGGGCACCTTGGGTACACATTTACAACATTTTAAAGCATGATGTGAATTATTTCTGTTCACATTTATGTATTTATTGTCTGACATGGAAATTATGTTACTATAAAACAAGTATAATAAAAGCTTTTCAAGAAAAATAGGTGTATGTGAACTCACTGAGAGGTCAAGGCTGTGTTTTTTATACATATGAAGTATGGGAATGTCAACAGTTTTTCACATAACATTGTCAGTATTACACACTACATGCATATATTTCTGATTGTTTTTAATTCTAGAACTCACAATTAAAGTTACAGATGAATTTTTATCAGCTGATTTGAAAATATGTATGAATTACATCTTACCACAAGACTTTATTCTAGCAAATAGTATTTCATAGTATAATTTAATACATTTATGGAGGATTTATGTTACAGATATATTATAAAACAAGTATCAGGCAAAAGCCATCCTTCTAAAAGTAGTTATGATACTACAAGACCCTATGGACTTGTAGGAACCAGAGCAGACCATACCTGGGTTACCTACCTGACATTCTGCCTGCAGGAGACCCATTCTGCATATAATGTAAAATGAGATCAGAATTTAAATTAAAAGGCCCCCTCAAGAAAGCCATCCCATTCTGAAGTTGTGACATTTATGTCCTTAAAGTCTATAGCGCTGTCAGTGAATGAAGCTACCTAAAGAAGGAAAGAAGAGCATTATCATCAAAACTTATGATGCTCATTAAGTCTTTTGATGAGCATAGGTGAATTTAATTGTTCTTCAGAGCCTGGAAGATAAATCGTAAAACCTGCATACAAAATTAACAAGATCACCTCAAGAAACTGGTGGCTCCTCACTGACATCCCTGACAATAAAATGGTCTTCATGTATCACCTGGGGATACATCACTTTTGAATAACGCATTTACCATCTGTGCTCATCCCAAACTACTTCTGATAGAATGTCTGACTTCATAAACATTCCTGAGAAAACAACTCTCATGTTTCCGCAGATATGTGAACAGATTCACCGCACCATTTTTCTAACACAAAACTAGTAAAATAGTCAGCTACAAATTGCTCAGATTCATAGACAAGTTCTTCAGTTTGCTGTATGAAATCAAATTGCATACCACTACTTTTTTAATCTGCTTAGATAAAGTATTATTCAACCCTATCTCCAGTTTTCATCCATTTCTGAGGTACATATTCCTTGTCTGACATCCTCTCTTACAGTCTTCAGCTCCAATCATCTGAATGGCTGAGCACTTAAACATCTCTAAGCAGAAAGCAATAGCCAGTGCAAAGGATGAGAGTTTAACTTAATAAGGAACTTCATGAAAACTTGGGGTTTTTTTTTTAAATAAAAACAGGGAATCTAGAGAAAAAAAGCCCAAATGTTATAATAATTTGCCTTGTTTCTTCAACTTTCCAAGAAAGCCAAGTTGAGTGGAGCTCTGAGCTACCTGGTGTAGTGAAAGGTGTCCCTGTTCACGGCATGGGGGGAAGCTAGATGGTCTCTAAGATGTCTTCCAGAAGAAACCATTCTTTTATTCTCTGATTCCTAGATACTGGAGCTTTCACAGTATGCTGACAGCAGGTCAATGCCCCTCCTTGCTGCTCTTCTATTCTGAAAAAGGCATCTTGCCTGAGAAACTTCATCTCTTAAATCTCTTGGTGGCCATTTATTTTTTTAATACAAGGGTTTTCCATGATAAAAAGCTCCAGTGAAATTGGTGGCAAATAACATGACTGTCCTGCCAGCAAACTCCTCTGCTTCCCAAGGTGAAATTACTTAGATGAGACAGGAAGGACACCAATCTGCTGAAGTGAGTCCAGAGGAGACCACCAACTTGATCAGAGGGCTAGAGAACCTCTCCTATGAGGAAAGGCTGAGAGAATTTGGATTGTTCAGGCTGGAAAAAAAGAGTTTTGGACTGACCTGATTGGGGCCTTCCAGTACCTGAAAGGAGCCCATAAGAAAGATGGAGAGAGACTATTTACAAGGGCCTGGAGTGACAGGATGAAGGGGAATGGCTTCAAACTGAAAGAAAATAGGTTTAGACCAGATGTTAGGAAAAAATTCTTTCCTGTGAAGGTGGTAAGGCATGTGTACAGATTTCCCAGAGAAGTTATGGCTGCCCCATCCCTGGAAGTGTTCAAGGTCAGGTTGGCTGGAACTCTGAGCAACCTGGTCTAGTGGAAGGTGTCCCTGTGTGTGTCAGGGGGTTGGAATGAGATGATTAAGATCCCTTCCAACCCAGGCCATTCCTTGGTAACTTTTGATGTCCTTCTGAAGGATTCATTCATAAACCCAAATATATTTCAAGGTGTTAAGTCAGAATAACAAAACATGTACTCTGAAATACAGACTAGATGAAAATGTTAAGAAAAGTGATTGAGGTGTTCAGTATTTCTGAAAGGAGATACAAATGTGAAGTTTTAACAAAATATGAAGAAAATATTGGAAGTTCCTTCTGTTTCAAACAAAGTCTCTTGGAATACCATGAACTGTTCTTTAACAAATACAAGGCCCGCGGTTTCAACACAAACAATGTTGCAATAGTGGGGTACTGTATTGCAGAAAAAATTACTCTATGATCTTTTCAGATTACAAAGGGAATTGGCCAAGTATTTACACATCACAACAGAGTACTCTGGAGAAAGAAAATAAATAACTACTAAGTAAATCTTTAAACAGGAAAGAAGTGTATTATCACTGTCAAATTCCCTCTCTTACAGAGTATAACTGCAATCCATGCTTCTCCTCAGATGGAAGGAATTATACCCATTTAGAATACAGGAAGTTTTCTTGCACAAATAAGCACATAGAAAAATAAATGGGATTATGTTGCACTGTCAATACATACTGGCATTGTCATATCAGCTGTTGACAAATCTATTTTAGAACCAATATTTAACCAAAGCACAATATAAATAGTAAACCCATCCAAGCAAGCCTTTAGTGGTTCTATATTTTGAAGACAGAAATGTTCTTACTCTAAGCTAGTTAGATCTGTAAACTGTGCACAGAAGTAATTTTATGCCAGCAAATTACTGTTTTTAACAGGTTATACAAGGTACAGAGCCATATAATTGCTCTTCACTTGAAATATGCTCTCATTCAAACTGAGGAAATGAAGTTAGCTGAAGGTGCAGCTGGGGGTGAGGAGGAGCACATCTTATCTGTGCAATGACTTGTTCTTTACAGGTGGTTGGTTCAAAAATTAGCAGCTATTTTTTTTCTGCAGTAATAAATTCTAATATTTGAAGAGAGCAAGAACAGATGGATTGCCAGTTCATTGCCACTTGCCAGAGCACTATGAAGATTTAATCTTTATGATGAGCAATTCACTCTTTACATAAGCACTATACTAGCATTCCAGTATTATGTCTCATCAGCCCATTTTAAAGTAGACTGTTTTCCCAGACGTTTTTAATATAGAGTTTGGTTCTATTTTTCCTGATATTACACACAAATTGCTCTAACACATTTTAGCCCTCCTTAAACTATGTGTCACCTGTTGAATATGTACAAAAATCCCAGAATAGCAGTACTATTATTTGAAATGCATGTTTAGGTGCAGAGATTTTATTCTGAGACTAAAAGCTCCCTATCTTTTAGGCACAATTTACTCATTTTTATTTTGCAGAAATAAAAAATATAGTAGTCTATCTTTACAGCCATAATTTCTGTTGGTTTAATGAGAAAGGTTTCATACTCAAGGAGGTTTTTCTGCTAAAATGTACTGGTAGATAGGCGAACACAGCTGTCTGCAGCCAAAGTAATATTTTATCATTCCCTATAATATGTTCTGATGTATGGCCCCTTACCCTAAAAGGGCCAGAAACATGCAAAGGAGAAACTTCCATGGCTCAGGGGCATTGAAAACTCTGAATCTCAGCCAGCTGCCTTCCGAATTCTTAAAATCTTTCTAATCCAACTTTATAAAATCTTTGCATTCTGATTTTTAAAAATCTTTGCAGCAGTGCTTTTATGTATATGGAATTTTTTTTTTCTCAGATTCAATTGAGCAAACAATTTCCACTATAATTAGAGCTACATTTGAAATATTGATATTCCATTATCTGGTTTTCATACACAGCAAATACTATGGGGATTTTCTCAGGTAAAAATTAAAAATATATATTATTTTAAAATATACAAAGTACAGCAGAACTATTTTTTTTTTTTTGCCTAAATAAATGCTGCCTTAACACTCCCAGGTAAGTACTTGGTAAAACTATACAGGCAAACAAGCTCCTCAAGGAGGCATCTTATGTCATCTGGATAGAGCTGCCCTTAGAAGCCACTGAAAAGGCACAGGGTGATAACTGTGTGGTGATAAAAGCAGAAATTTTAATTAATTTATACTTGAAATCTGGATAGAAAAAGTTGCCTAACCCTGCACTATGTTGTCTTTCTTTTCTTCTTATTTTCCTGCTCAAGGCTTCCATCAGGAATGCCTGATTTGTGTAAATAGTTGCAAGCCCAGTAGAGGGTGCTGAAGAATACCCAGCATAATTTTAAGTTTTGTTAGAGCAATAAAATGTAACCCTTGTTTTTATATTGCAAATAACAGCTTCTCTTTAGCCTGCACGTCAATTCTTACAAATTCAACTCACAGACTAAACGCAACCAACCTATTTGCACATCTGTCTTTTTGCTCAGCTCTCAGTTTTCACCTGCTCTTCTTACACAGCCTTTCAAAGAGTCACACCAATCTGTGAGTGCGGGGACCACCTCCTGGCGCACCCTAAGCATGCGAAACAAACTGGAAAGAAGTACAAAGAGAAAACCATTTACATTTCTGCAAGGTCAGACTACAGGATAAGTCATCCCCTGGACATTGTTCTCAGTCACAGCAGCGTTCAATCATCCTCTGGGCATTTAGGAGGGAGAAAGAAGCACAGATTTGGGTAGTTTTACAAATGTGCTTTTGCTTACTTTCTGCCCATATCAATCCACAGATAATAGAAGAATATGAGAAAATGAAATAATTTATTGCTTAAATAATTTCAAAGAGAACTAAAAGGACATCATCCATTATGAAACTACTAAAATAAGCTATTTTTCAGTACAGTAAAATCTTTATATGCTGAGGGCTTTGTTTGAAATCACAATTATTTTCAATTGAAAAACAAGTAATAGAAAGAATTATCATAACCTTATTAGCTAGAACCATCAAAAAAGCTGCAATATGGTGACTCTGCATAGTAAGATGATGCTCATTTTAAAAAATAGATTTAATATCTTTTGATAACTGAAAAACTTTGTTCTCAGCGATTACTTCTGGTGCGGTCTTATAAATTAATAGAGGAATGTGGTGTCTCTTGAATTCTCCTCAGCTTGTAAAAATACAGAAAGTAAATTTGAGGCAAATCTGCTCTTCTAAGCACAACAGAAATGAACTTACCAGGAAGACTTTTAAGGTATGCCATGCCTATTTTGCCCACAAATTTAAAGTGTCGTTCTGGCTGAGTGTCCTGGTATAAACCCAGGGCTCAGAACTGTCTTTTTCAACTGATCAGATCTTTGATGCAAACCTTCGAAAGTAAAACTTGTTTGATTCCTTGTTAAAGTGCTCATTAGCCTGGTTTAGAAATACCAGCAACTAATGAGGTTTAGGGAAAATATGTGCCTGTATCTCTACAAAAAATGTCAGGTTTTGCTGCTCAGTGACATTTTCTGCCATAAATTTTTGTTATTATTGAGTGGCATGCAATATTCAGAAGTTCATTTGATTCCCATTTCAAAGGACTCTTTTCAAACCCAGTTACGGAATTCTCTTTGATTTGGCAGCTCAGTAGCTGTTGAACTTTGACATTTGTACAAGCAGCATTTGGATGGAGGTAAAAATACCTTTTTCTCCCTTATGGAAAAGCAGACAAGAGAAAACCAAAGTAATTTAAATGTGTCTTGCATATTGAGATCAACTATGCAAAACATTGAACATAAAAATTTTAAAAACCTGTGGAAAATGAATCAGAAAAGACGTGTCCGGAATAGAACTAATCACTTTCTCAAATATCCACAAGAGGATCTTCTATAGAAAATATGGCAAATTATTTCAACTACTCTGGTATGAAAATCTTCAAAAACTATCAGATCATCCAAATACTCAAGCCTTGGCGTGTTAACACGTGTTAAAAAAAATGACGACACTTGGCTTTTGTGGGAGCATTCTGTCAGATAGAGGATGATTGATACAGGACTCAGATTTTGACCTTTCAGGTTTTACTCTCTTTAAGTAATTTTTTCTTGTAATCAATATATACAAGATTATGCCGCAAAGTCTATGGACTATCAACAAAGGACAGAAAAGAGAGAAATTGCAAATTACAAATATACAGCTCCAGGGGAAACCCAAAATAGGCAAAAAGGTGAGAAAATGATTTCTGAAAAAGATAAAGGTTTATAACAAA
Organism: Picathartes gymnocephalus; assembly: GCA_013390045.1. NCBI lineage: Eukaryota > Metazoa > Chordata > Aves > Passeriformes > Picathartidae > Picathartes > Picathartes gymnocephalus. The sequence continues at coordinate 50,884 of WEKY01038883.1, forward strand.
GTCACTTTTTAATTCAATCTAATAATTATCCTCAATAGAATATGATCATTGGTTCAATGTTTCAAGATCTGTATTTATTCTTATTACTGGAATGGGATCTATCATTTTGGCACCACACTTCTTGTGCTGTGTTGAGGGTTTTTATGAGTATTTATTTAAAGCAGGGAAAGACTTTGACTTTGTCATTCATTTGAGATATTGATTGATATATTCATCTGGATAGTTAGGAAATTCATGAAGGATGATGCACCTGTCCAAATTCTGATGTGTAAGGCCCCATATCTGATGTAGCTACTCTGCTTGCAGAGGTTCTTGATGCAAATAACAGAAAGAAATAGGTATTGTGAGCGTACAAGGCACTCAAACTACCCTCAACCCACAAGGTACCTATTTTCTGCTCACTAATTTAAAGGGGAAAAAATGGCAGCTCAGATGTAAGTGCTGTAAGATAAATTAGCTTGATCTCTGTTCATGTCCCTGTGTTATCACATATTCATGTGTTCATGTGTAATTACTCACCTTTCAGCACTGTAAGGACTGGAAGCTCCAGAGGAGTCTACACTGCTCCGTCTCTATGTGGTTTTAGTCTACTCAGATCTGTACCATTCCTGTAAGCACAATTTTTAGAGTTTTTACAGTAAGTAGGAATATTTTTCCCCCATCATGTCTCTCCCCATCAGTCCACTGCATGCTTTTGAGATTTGTTAAAAACAGAAATTCGAGATTTAGTCACTGTGTCTCAAAGTAAAACAGAAATAGAAATCCATGGGAACAACTAGGCTGTGTATGTATATCAAATCAAAAATACACAGTGTGACAAACAGAAGAAACTAAAAGTTCCTGTGTTTTTCCAGAACTGTGATGTTTCTTGGATTATTATGCAATTTTTCACAGGAATGGAGCACTGCAATAGATAGGCACAGACTTTCCAGGAAAGACAGAAAGAGGGGGGAGACCATGCTTTCTGCAGATGACTCTCAACCATAGTCAGCTACAGTCAAGAGGGAAAAAGTTGGATGAAAGCTTAGGCTGAGGCTGGAAGGAAAGCCAAAAAAGAATAGACATACTGGTGGATATCATGCACAGAAAACTTAATAAGGAAGAGAAACAAAAAAAAAAACAAAGTCCTTTAAAATACTGGAACACACCCTTAACAGTCCTTGGTTCTCATGGGTGAAGTTAACTTCTCAGAATTGGCTGGAAGGAATTAGAGCATAATACTACTAATTTGAATTTCTGGAGTGTGTTTAATACAATTTCTTGCTGCAGCTACTAGAGGAGATGTTCTGCATGATCTGCTATTCACAAATAATGAAGCAGTCAATAATCAATGGCAGGCTTGTTTGTTATGACCACGAGATGATAGAGTTTAAAAATATAGAAGCAACACAAGTAGAAAAGTAATGACCCTGGTTTTGCGGCTGGTGGACTTGGGCTTGTTCAGTGATCTGATTCAGAAGGATAAAGAAATCAGCACAAAATTTGACATCAAGTGTATCTGCTGCTGAATGAAGCAGGTAACAGACAGTGAAGATGGAAAAGGCTGCTACACTCAATACCTCAGTCATTTCCATCAGGATCTGCTCTCAAGTCTCCAGGGTCCCTGGTGATAGCATAACTTAAGGAAAAGAGGTACTACCCGTTGCACAAAAGAATCAAGTTAAGGAAGGCTTAAGTAAATTTTCATACATATATCTGTAGTTCCAGGGAGAATACATCTGACAGTGCTGAGCCTTCACTGACTTTGAGGCAATTCTGTCATCTCTGACGCACTCTGGTGACTGTTGGTGGTGACGAGAACAAGACGAAAATTATACTCTAAGTTAGGGAGCTACAGGCCAGGAAATCTCACCTCTATCCTGGGAAGACTATGGAGCAGATCACCATAGAAGCCACCAGTGCCATACATGCAAGCAGAGAGGATGACTGAACAAAGTCACCATTTCTAAGGGCAACTAGAATTTTGAGCTTCAATCTCAACACAAGCCTAGACTTGTCAGGCAAGTTAACTAAGCCACTTTTCAGTTTCTCACTTTCTTTTTCTGTGTATCAGATTACTCAGGACCCATTGGTGTTTTAAACTGACCTGATCAGTGCTGGTAATATGGTTCAGCTCTTCAAGAAGGGATCACAAAACTCTATCCAGCTCCGTTATCTGAAGGTATATGTCCTTGAGACAGCTTTTGTCTCTTACATTAAATAATGACCTTTATAGAGTTCTGTGATTTGTGAACTTCAGTTGGTTTAGCACATCTCTTGCTAAATGTCATTTTAAATTAGTATGCGCACTGTAAAAGTAGCCTCAAATCATTAAGAAATTGATATTAAAAATAATTTCAGAGCTGATAGGAGTTGATATCCTTTGGTTATTATTTCCTACTGCAGTCGAATGTACATTGGCATTATAAAAACAGACTGTTTCAAATTTGTGTGGGTCATTTCAGACACGAGATCTTTGCCAAGCACCCAACATTTTTATGCTATGTAGTTATTCAAGAGCTGTCACTTGACTTTGAAGCACTGCAGTCATACACAAGCTTTTCCCTTAGACACTTTAGAAGAGTGGGTTGCCCTCAGAAAAATTTGGTCCATTTCTGTTTTCACCATGGATAAGGTTAAGGTGTGTTTTTTCCTTTCTGACAAGACTTATCTTTAGGTTCCTGTGACATGCAGTTGCACATCATCTCCTTCCCATAAAAAGAAAAGGCTCTGCTTTTTCAAAACCAGATGGGTGGAATCTTGACTGGTCCTCCCTAGAAAGAAACAGTACTGTAATCTCAATTAAACATTGATTTCTTTCTTCCCAGGAGTACTGTACTATCCAAGACCTGCTATTGCTTTTCCCTCATGGTAAAAAAATTGTTAATGATACCAATTACATGACACAAATGACACATCAACATTTGTCTCCTGTTCCAGGTCAGGAAGAATTACAACTCGAAAACAAAGACATAGCAACTTGAAAAGAGTTTAAGGAGGTGATTTTTCTTTTTTTCTTTTTTTTTTTTCCAAAGTGAAAATATCACAGAAAATTCAAGTCCAGTGAATCAGAAAGTGCCGTGATGAATGAGTTGACACAGGGCATTCATGACTGCTGTGCTGTATTTTTCTGGTGGGAGTGTGCTCAGACAATGCTGTGAAATGAAATGGAATTTACCCACTGCCTTCAGTACTTACAATTGCTAGACATAACAAAGTAAATAAGGAAGAGTGGCAGCTGTCAATTAATTCTGATTTATTTTCAATTATTTTTATTTTCATACATAATTAGTTTTATAATTCCCTTAATATGCTTGAAAATTACATTTCTCTTTTCAGCCATCCTTAAATAAAATCTGAACCTTTTTTCTATTGAAAGCTACACTTCCTTATTTCTAGTGGATGAGAAGTAAATTTGGCTTTTATGACACACTCTTCTACTTTTCTTAGTAATAAATGTACTTGTTTTGTCACACAACCAAGAATTGTATTTCATTTTTATAACATAGGTAGACAACTGAGCTAAATTTCTTGCTTTTCCAGTATGACTTTACCTTTTGCATGTGAATTATTCATTTGCAAACATATTTCATATCCTAGCACTCTCCTCCAAAGTTTGAATAATGCTTGATCATTTTCTTTAGTGCCCACTGAACTTGTTGAGAAGAGATTAGTCAGTTATTAAGAGCCCATTGCAGACTAAATTTTGTACTGGGTCTTATATATGTATTGCTTGCGGTGAAAAATTACTAATGTGTGAAAATAGAGGTATAATTTAATACATATAAACATATGCAGAGAATTCAGAGAAGGTCACAAAATTTATTAGAGGGATGAAGCTCCTCTCCAATTAGGAAAAGCTTAGAGAATTGGAATCGCTCAGCCTAGAAAAGTGAAGGCTCTGAGGTGACCTAATAGCTACCTTCCAGTACCTGAGGGGACAACACAAGAAAGATGGAGAGAGACTACTTATAAGGAGTAACAGGCATGACAGGACAAGGGGGAATGAGTTCAAATTCAAAGTGAGTAGGTCTAGATATTAAGAAGAAATTCTTTCCTGTCAGGGTGGTGAGAAACTAGAAGAGATTTCTCAGAAAAGCTGTGGCTGCCCCATTCCTGGAAGTGTTCAAGACCAGGCTGGATGGAGCTCTGAGCAACCTGATCCAATGCAAGGTGGGGTTGGAATGAGATGATCTTTAAGGTCCCTTCCAACCCAAACCATTCTATTGTTAAATAACAATGTGGGTTTAAACTTTGATTTAAAGTAATGCCCTGTATTCATAGTGCTGTAACCCTACAGTCAGGTCAGGAGTTCTCCTATTACTTCTAACTTCAGGATGTATCTCTAACATTGTTTTCTGAGATATATAGAAGTGAAACATTAGTGACAGTCTCCAGAAATAATGCTGTGGATAACCTGTCATTAGAATGTACCAGATAGGGACACATTCTACCCATTTCATCTTCAATGGAGCAGACCAAAAGGAAAAAAAATCCCAACAAATTAACCTTGCTTGCTAGTTATAAGCACACATGGAGAACAGATGTTTCCTTTGTATTCCCTGTACTAATTTGTCTAGGACTGCTAAAATCCGAGGTTTTTAGTAATCAAGGAAACAAAAAATTCGACCAAGCTTTATCAGATTATAAAACATACAAAAAGATTATAAAAATCATGGTGAAAGTAGGCAACCACAAGAGATACTAGTGAAGTGTAATGCACTTATAATATGAATGGAATTTAGGATACTTAGAACATGTTCTTGTTGCGGTAACTACAATTGGAGCACAAAGGATTAGCAGGTTAGCATGAAAATTGTTCTGCCTAACCAGGGAAAGAAAATTTCTCTGCAAGATGAATTAGAGATTTCTTAAGCAACGACAATTCTTTAGATTTCAAATAACCTCACAATTTTTTCTTAGCATGCTGAATCCTCACATCTCATTTAATTCCAAGCAAATCTCAGTAACCTGCTGGCAACTTGTGAAAAGAACATACTCCCTTCAGCCATGCCCTGGACAGAATCCCAATCACTGTTGGACCAATGGGAATACATTTTTCCCTGTCTGTAAAGCAAAGCACAAATCACATTCACCACTAGTTAGAGCCAACATAAATATCTATTATACCCTGTTCTTTCTGCCACATCGTCATCAGACAAACACGTTCACTTCAGCCACTTTTGTAAGGTATTTGCAATCACTACACATCTTCCTGTACTGCCCCATAAATCCCTGGAAGAACAGGGAGGTGAGGATCAGAGTTAGGGTTATAAGTAGATTTCTTTTTGCTTCAGTAACAAGAAACCACCAGAAGTGGTAGGATGGTCAGATACACTGCACATATCTACCCATCACATCATTTATTTATGGCCAGAAAGGGGGTTTCTCCTTTCCACTCGTGCCAGACCTTCAGTGCTGAATAAAAAGATGTTCAACTATGCCCTGTAGTCAGACTTCAGTTGATGATTCCGTTCAGTGTTAATCAAGGGAGAGTCCAGATCCTGCTGAGGAAACAGGCAAACTAAAGTGATACATCACGTTTGGTTCTGAGTACAGGACAGCTGCTTGTTACGTATATACACAGTTCACTGGTCAGAGGTACTGGGGTCAGTTCCTGCCTTTCTTACATTAATAGGAACCCTCTGAGCCTTTTCTAGGCTAGGCAGCCCCAGATCTCTCAGCCTTTCCTTGTATGAGAGATGCTCCAGTCCCTTAATCTTCTTAGCCCCTTTCCGGATTCCCTCCAGCACGGCCATCTCTTCCTCGTAGTATGGAACTCAGAACTGAACATGGTATTACAGGTGGGAACCATTAGAAGCTTAAAAAAAGACTTAGTATTTTTTAATATTGAAAATTTGGACTGTGTAACCCAGTGAGGGATATCCTGCACCTCATATTGCAATACTCACTTCCAGTATTTCAACAAAACCAAAATTTTGGGACTTTTGTTCTTACATGCAAACTAATTGGGAAAGGGAACACTGCCACTGACTGTGTTGGGAATCAGATATAGCTGTCTAGGCAAATAAGAACAGTAGAAAGAAAGGAGGAAAATCAATCTGATTTATCACATCTTTATTATACTTACAAGAAATCACACATGTAAAATTTGGGAGGCCCTAAAGATCGTTCCTAGTCCCAAGCTTGTCAGCAGGTACTTCCCAACCATGTTGTCCCTTACTGTCCTCTCCACTGCTATCAACTGCTTTAGTACACACGGCCATAATCCCCATCCTGTGCCCTCATATTGAACCGAATGGATTCCACTGACCCAAATATTGCCAGGTAGCAGCAGTTCTGGTAGCTATAATGCCTATTTAAATCATAACATTGAATCAGTTTGAGATTTAAATAGTTCTACATCTGAGGATGGAACAGAGGTGCACCAGAGCATTTCTGATGACCCAGTCAAACAGCGAGGCTAAAGAGGCAAAGCACAGCAGGACTAAAGCTGCTGCTGTCAGAATTTGTTTATGCTGTCTGATCATTCAGTCAATGTGGCACTCAAAGAGTTCACCTCACAACTCAAATACATATAAGTAAAATAGTTTAGGTTTAATTCACTCAAGCACGTCTGTCATACCATCATATTTCTGCTACTCTTGTGGTCTCTTTAGGCAAGTATGAAGCTTTTGGATGATTCTGTAAATAATTCCTTAGAACATGAGCTAGCCGTTTTATTTGCTGGGTACTTTCAAACACAATTAGGGATCACAACTGGCTAGAGACAGGCATATCCACAGACAGAAAGGCAGATTTAATGACCCCTTAAGTCCCTCCTTCACTAGCTGTCTACATCACTATATCAAACTATGACCACAAAAAAAAAAAAAAGCACCACCCCCATCATTATTTAATCTGTTAATGTGTAAGCAATCCCATTCTTTAGAAGGGATTTTTCTGCTTGTGTGACTTGGTACATTGAAGGGGATAGCATTGAAAACTTCACTTCCTTTGTCATTTATTCCAGTCACAGTAGGAATGGTGATGGAATTTCAAATTCACTTCAGCACTCTGTGCTTGAATAATCCCAGAAGAGCTGAAGTTTTAGGAATCTTAATTTTTTTTTTTTTTTTTTTTTTACTGCTATTTTCCTAGGGAAACAGGGCTATGAATTTGAAGCAACTGTTACCCCCTCTAGCCCTCAACAGTCACTCAAGTGTTCAGGGGTTTCAAAGCAGTATTAGAAACTGAAGGACATGAAGCAGGGAGCTGTGAACAATTTGATGATCATTGAGGTTTTGCCCCTCCTTTACTTATAAAAATTACACATTTCTCTATATTGGTTTCATAATTAGGGATTTTGAAGCCCTTGTATCAGTCATCATATTTCTGTAGTCCAATTACCATAAAAATATACATTCCTTTTGTTCTGAGGAAATAGATCCCAGAAGACAACAGGGTGATGTGAGAAACAGGACATGTCTCTAAAATTGCCTCATCTATCGAAGTCCTTATTCAACAAGGACCTGTGACCAGAACTCTTCCAAGCAGAATCTAGTTAACAGGGTTTTGATGAATTTTCTAATCTTATGGAACTTTTACACTTCACATGAATGTCTTAGCCTTTACAATAGGACCTTAGTGAACAATTCTTAAAGCTGTTATTGAAAAGAACTACTTCTAGGGTTCAGATCACCCTAAAAATCCCTTTGGAAAGGATTTTTACCTTATTTGTAATTATTACTACCCCTTATGCACAAGTGCATTAAGAGGTAAAGGACTAATATTCCTGCACCTGAAAGCCGAGTATGGGAAGATGATAAATATTTTACTTCTTGGTTGGTCTCTTTACTAAACTGATTGTACATATTTTTAAACTGTGCTTGATTTTGTTTGAATTTTTGTGAGCCATGTGTATGTTATACTGACAACATCTGAACACTAACAGCACTAAAGAGAAAGCTCAATATGGAAACTGATTGAGGAGTTCCTTATAAAAAATAGACATTTAACACAGTTGTTTTATTATATGCCCTAATTTGAATCAACTGACATTGTCAGAAATAGAGCAGAATACAGGGGAAAATGAACCAATTTTAAAATTATCATCCAGGCCTTGGAAGAACAGTCTTCCTTGTCTTAACAATGAGAACTTGTTACCCAGTAACCAACAAGTGAGAAATTATGAAGAGAAGAAATGCACAGGTACTTTAAAGTTCATAGGAAAATATAACAAATTTTCTGTTTTATTTACTTTGCCTTTTTACTGACACTAGGCAGAATAGAGTAAATAAAATAGGTTACCTCATCTTCATTAGTCTACTAAAAATTCTATGCTAAAATAAAACAAAAATATTTGCAGCTTGTCAATTCCTGGAAGTGTTAATTACTGCTTTATTGGGCATAAATCCATTTAAACTGCTCTATTTCCTGAGAAACGCATCTAGGCCAACACTTCCAAGCAAAATACTAAGAAATGAAACATTTCTTAATTTTTGTTCCGTTTTTTCAATTTCACCTACACCTATAAAATTCAACACTCAAAATGCAACTAAGCAAAGAAGAGAAGTCAGGGCTGAAAATATATTTTGAAAGATATAACACAAACCTCTAAATATTTGCATAAAGGATTATGTATACAAGCTGTCCCTGGAGGGTATACTGGGAATTCAGAAATTACTTTCAGTGTCTTCTGTGTTCTGTAGGATATTAGAATTCGCATAAAACAGCAGTTTTGCTAGGCTTGAAACCTTTACATTAACATTTCTTCATTTTTTATGTGTTGTATAAACATCTGCAAACAGCAAACAACAAAAACAACATCAAAAGTGTTGAACAATCTTTAAACAACTGAGAAAGATTACGTGTAGACTGTGTTTTCAAATGCTTTACTATTTCTCTTATTAATATGTCTTGTTCTTCCTTCAGGTTTAAGAATTAACAATGGGCTTAATCAAAATCTTCAACAATTCAACACTATTAGTGAGACCAAACTATGATAAAAATGAATGAGTTATAAAATTAGATTATGCAAAGGATAAAAGTAAAACAAAATTGCAATACACTTCTCTTTTAGGTATTCTTACAACAATGACAAAATTCTCTACTGTCACCACTCAATATTTATGGACTTTGTATGTTTAAATCAATGAAGAAAAATTTTCAACTCCTAACAACTTGTTTCCTAGGCACTAAAATCACTACTCTTTGTCTTTGACTACTTTGATTATTCAACAACCATGAACAATATTCATTAAAAATCCTCAAAATCTGCAGGTTCTAATGTCAGTTGTAGCAAGAGTTTATTTTGTATAGAAACTGATCTGACTGTCATTTTCCATGATAGTGCAATCCAAATATATAAAATGCACATTAAAAAAATTACTTGAAATATCTGAGATAAAATATATATATCCGTGAATTTCATTCTAACTAATTGTTCATGATTTTCCTCCCCACTGAATGTACATCAGTTTAAGACACAAGTTTATTTCTGGCGAATATTTTGGCATTCACAAGAATTACCACCTCACTAAAGAGCCAAACCTGAACATCTGCACAAGTGACTTTATTCGCACACATATTAAATCAGCTTGGCAATACATGTATGAAATTGGAATTCTGTGTATCAAGTTCAGCTCCCTCTCTTTTTCCTTAAAGACAAAAAAGAAAGGCTATGTATTACTTGATACATTTAGATTTATGGAAGGCACAAGTGCATAAAGCAAAATATACTATTTAGAGGATCTAGAAAGCTTAGTATAAAATGATCTTGTCAGTCATGGAAGATAAAGGAAAATCAAAAATGGAAAAAAAAAAATAGAAAAAATATACAAGATCCTGAAGGGCAAAATATATCTTAATCTAACGGATAATTTTGGTACAACATTCTACCTCTCAGTAAAGGCGAATGCAATATTCACAGTCATTTGAATTCTTCCTTTGAAACCAATGTCAAAAAGAGCTTGATATGAAGTAAAGAAGTTCCACTTTTTCCTTCCTCCTGCAACACACCATAACAAATTGAATCCTCAGGACTCTAACAGTTACTAGGAATTGTTTGCCTTTCCAGGTGCTACTCCCAAAAGGTCCCCAAACCCTCTGGGTTGTACTGGTTCTGTTATTCTTTGCCTCAATGCTCCCCAGGACAAATTATTCTGTTTTGCCTTGATGTGCATACCTAGGTCCAATTAAGTGTTTGTACCTTATACACAGAGAACCTCTAGGCCTGAACAACATGGTTTTCATATGATTTTGTGCTCACAGAACGTCCTGCTGCCTTTGGTAACTGCATGATTAGGGATCATTGACCTTGAAATTCTCCTTGGCCAGCAGCTTGGCTCCTTTCAAGGATCTTAGCTGGTACTCCATAAGGGCCCTCTTGCTCATGAAGTCAAAATAGCTTTCAGAAGGTGGTCTGCTGTTTTTCCACTACTTAAGAATCATAAATGATTTTTGCCTGAAGTTTTTCTTTCTATATTTCTATGACCTATAGAAAAGACCTCCTGAAAAGACATACTTATTTCACAACTAAAATACAAGCACACCAAAATCTCATCTTAACTTGAATTTTACACCAAATCATTCTAAAACAAGTACAAAACATATTAAAAGATGAAATACAATATTTGTAACAGATGGGAAATCATCTCTATCTATCTTCTTTAAGAAGTGACAGTTTTCTTGACTTTCTTCAGCCTAACACACACTTCAGAGCAGTGCAGGGCTTCAGAAGAGATTAGTATTTCCAGAAGTTTTTTCCTCCAGAAAATGATCAGTACTTCATTAACTGAAATGATTAAACTACACATCCAGAAAATGATTAGTTATTTGACAATGACCAATTAATAAGGAATCAGCTTAATGGCATTAATTGACATTGGGAATTGTCCGCTTCTATAACAATGTTAAATATCAATCTAATTAAAAAATAAAATGTGGTTGTGTTTACAAAAGAATCCTCCCTATCCTCATTGGATATACAATTAGATGCATCTAATCACACCATACCTTAGTTATACTGGTGGAATGCTAGACCTAAAAAATAGATTTGAAAAATATTCAAAGGCACACTAGATAATAGTTTTATTTAAGAGTGAAGGCATTCACGTTTTCTTTAAGATAATGTCTATCCAATCCAGGGGACACGCCTCTGTGTTTCCCACTGATTCATGTAGCTAGATTGGAAAGCTGTGCCCTTTGCTCCCTTGTTCAAACTTCCGTTTGACCCTTAATACAGGGTCACAGCATCTATTAAGTGTATGGAAAATTCTCTCGACCATCTGAAATTATTCAGTGACCCCCATGACTTTCAGCTAATCAACCTGCCCTTTCATTTCTGTGTAATCTTCATTAATTAAAGAGGTCAGTCTTTTTGCTGAAATGACCAAGGTAGGGTTTCTTGTGTCCTCAAGACAGATTCAATGAGAGACAGCAATGACATTACAGACATTTATATGCAAATACTGCAAAATCAAAAGAAACAAAAAAAATAAACAAACTTTCCTGTGTTTAGCTGACAGAGAAAGTAAGATGCAAGCTCTGTCTTAAAATGTGTATTTTCTTAGTGTGTTATGTGCTTAGTATAAACTTCAGTTCTTTCTTTCTTGTTTTTTTTTTCTTGGTTTGTTTGGTTTTGTTTTGGGAGGGGGTGTGTGTTTTTACATATCTTGTAGCATTGGTATAGTTGAAACAATCAAAGTCAAGACAATACCTTCCTGCTTTGCACCTTCCCGTACAGACTATGATAAACAGTATGCATATCCCAGTGACACCCATAAGAAAAGAAACTGAGAAGACCTGCACAAGAAGTGGGAAAAAACCAGAAGACTCTGCTTCTGAGGAGAGGTGTTAGAACTACTTGCTTAAAAACCCTCAGGACCTATGACTCCCACCCTACTAAAATATTTTCAGGTGACTATCCACATCTCTGTGTGGTCTCCTGTCCATTATTACTTTGCCAAGGAAAAATCTCATAATACTGAGGAAATGAAAGACAGAGACCTAAGAAACCAGGGATTCTGGTGGAAGCAGCTGGAGAAAGCACAGCACAGAAACCCTTTTGCAGACGCTATCACTAAATACCATAAATGTGATTCCAATCTGAAAAACCTCCAATGCATAGAAAAAATTTACCCAAAAGTCCAAAATACATTTCTCCCAATGGTGCAGCCAAGAGGTACTGTCCCGTTTGATTGACCACGTGCATAACACCACAGCTACCACAACGGGTAGAGGTTTGCAATGTACTTCTGGGAATGTTAATATTGGAGGAATGTGGAGGTGCTCCCATCATGCAATACATGATCGTGTGTCTCATCAGATATATAGTTTCTATTTAGAATCACAGAATCATTTCGGTTAGAAAAGTCCTCTAAGGTCATTAAGTCCAACAATTAACCCAGTGCTGACAAGTTTAATGTCGTAATCCAATGATGTTTTCGTTAACAATCTTTAGTGCTATACCTTTCCTCCCTCTAGGGAAACTCTACTAGGGATGCAGCCAGTCCTTCAGGAATTCTACTTTCCCTTCAGAGAATAGTTAGCAAAAAATTAAAACTCAAGGTATATTTTAGCCTTTTCTGCCCTGATATGGGGAAAGTGTGTACTTACAGCTGAAGAGGTAAACAAAAATATTAAACTGCTAAACTAAAAGAGACTTTATCTTCAGTATGAAAACCAAGATTCACATATGGGCTATAAAATTTATAATAAAACCCAGCAGAATCAACATGCTCAAAGCAAAGAAACTGTTTTTCATTAATGTAGGTACAGTTGTGAAATCAAGCTAAGACACAGAGGAAGGGATGAGAAAAGAACACCTTTTAAAGATGCTTTTTTAGATTATCCCTATTCCTTCAGCATTTTGCTTAACTGCTGTTAGAGGATGCACAGAGAAACCAGCATTGTCACATGACCTTGGCTCCCCTCATTATGATTTCAGCCCTTCCAAAACACTATATAAATGCAGGAGAGGGAAGAGGACAGGATATTACTATGCCTTACTCTTCACCGGAACAATCTTGGTAATGAATCTGCCCAAGCACCTGCTGTGTGAAACAAGCGTGTAAAAATCTTGCTTTCATGACTTATGGCATTTCAGGTGTCTGCTTTTTTTACTTAGCTTCAACAATCTGACACATTTGCTTGGAATTTATTATTTGTTTCCATTTCACAATAGTTATCTAGTAGTCTACAAAATACAAATAGACCCGGGGAGATTTGAGTTTCACTGGTAAATAGGAAAGTACATGCATGCATGAAGATGTTAAAATCAGCATGGACTGCACAATCACAAGAGATATTTACAGGCTGACTGGCAGCCAGAAAAAATTTGAGCATTTTTTCCTAATTTCTTATTAGGATAACACTTTAAATTTTGGTAATTGGAATCCAGGATTGTACAAAGAATAAGCCAAACCCAAACTGCAAAAGTACAACCTGGGAAGTGCCACTTCTAACTCTAGCAATACACAATAACCGTAGTTTTTTGTATTGAGTCAAAAAGCAGAGGAATATGCTGTCTACTTAAATAGTTGCATATTTGTTTTCAAAGATTTATCCTTAAAGCTTCTAGGATTAAAAAAACAAAAACAAAAACAAAAACAAAACAAACGAAAAAAACCCCAAAAACCCACCACCAAAACAAACTACAGCAAAAAAACCCAAAACTGACCAACCAAACAACCCCCCCTGTAACAGACGGTTCGGAAATTCCTGATTTGACTCACAACTGTCGTGAAGAGACAGAGGCTGAAACCCCGAACTCGTGTGTACAGGGGGGGACCCCAGGCCCAGGAGCAGTGGGATGTTGGCCAAGGCATTACCTACAGAGTGCAGGTGTGCATGTGCACCCAACTGAGAACTGGTCCCATGGGAGCCACGGAGAGAACAATGGGCCGTTACAGTGGCCTGAGCTGCGGGCAAGGCTGGTACGTGCTGGACATGCCCTGGCCTGTCCTGCACTCTGTTTCAACAAGCCTGTGGAACAATGACTATTCCCCACCTGCCTGGTGAAGTGCCCCCCCTCTCCTATACTATAAAACAGACCCCAAAGCCCACNATCTGAGTTGGGTATTTTAATAAAGGTGTTCTGATTTGAGTTAAAGTTGAGTTTCCCTTGTAACTTTTGCACTCTTGAGATCAGGTTAACGAACAAGTCACAAAAATCTGCCTTAAGGCGGATCGTGACACCCCTCCAAAAAAAAAAACCAAAAAAAACCAAACCAAACCAAAACAAACACCTTTGCAATTAAATAATGATTTCAATGTCTTTTTTTCTTTAATTGTTGGTTAGAAAATGGTAATTAATTTTATTCGGGTGTACGTTACACTTCAATTTTGTATTGTACGCTGATATTCTCATAAATTATGATGCCTTATAAGCAAATATTTTTGTGTGTTGGATAGAACCCCCTATAGTAAGTTAAGCTTTGAGGAAACTTCAAAATTGAAGCTGGAAATGGAAATACAGTCTTTGGAATTCCAAAGACCTGTAACTGTGTGTTATGTTTATTCAAGTGCTACATTATTTTTAATGAACGAAGCAGATATTAAACTATAAAGCCAAGAGGCAAGTTCCTCATATGTCTCATTTCATTTGCAGAATTATAGCTATTTATATGCTGATTTTCTCTTTCCACGTGTAGTTACTTGTATCTTACATGTTGAAAAATATACCTATTACAGAATAGGTTCATATTTGATTGATCAAAATGAACAGGATAAAAATACAGAAAAGGTCACCACATATCACACTCAGTCCAGGCAAGCTGCACCTGTAATTGAACCAGAGAACCTCCCAGCAACCCAGTCATCCCATAACTCAAACTTAAGGCAGCTACAGGCTGTTGGAGATCATGGAAGAGCATTGCTAGGATAGGGAATCTGAAACCTACAGAGTGTGGTTCACGTCTCTTCTGTAGCCATTCCCATCACACTAAGCTTCGAAGCACATTCCATGTGCATTTGATATAATGACATTTCTAATTCCTCTCCTAAATATTTGGGCAATTTCACAGTAACTCTGTGAATGATAACACAGAAAAGCATACAATTAAAAAAACCCATGTACTCCATAAATCAAATTGAACTGACCCAGGAGGGCAGAACAAAACTTTGCTCCCAGTGGATTTTATTAAAATAATTTCATCCTTCTTGCATGCTTTGATCAGCAATATGATAAAAATAGTTATTAAATTATCATCAGTCAGTGCCTACCAAGCATTCATTTTACAAGCAATAGTGGAGAAGAATCATAATTACAAAGCAAGCATATCAGACCATCTGCAAAGTTATGCAGATGGCTTTTTTACAGTAGTAGAGAAAACATAGTTATTTATACTTAGCTATTTTTAAGTACTCAAAAAGGAAAAGCACTCCATTAATACTTACCAGCTTGAATGCTGATCCAAAAGAATTCATAAATATTAAGTTTTGCTTCTGGCACTTGGACAACCACACTGATTCCAAATATCATGTCCTAATCCACTAGCTTTTCTGTTTCTGATCCTGTATAATACTCTAGGCTTAACAACCTTTAACATTTCACAGTTAACTTCTTGAAAATTAATGGAAAGAGCAGAGTGAAGTAGGATGAGAGCTAACATCAACAAAAGATTATTTAATTTGCAAATCAGAGCAAAGTGGTAGTGCTCCATTTTCAAATATTTTTATCCCTCAGTATTTAGTATGTTATAAAAGTGATTGACCATATATTTAAAATACAGACAATCTTAAACTTTTGTAGAACACTTTTATATAAACACGGTCACATGCAGCCTTACCCAATTCAGAATGAGAAAGTAAGAGTTATACTAACTCATAAACTTGAATCAGATCAGCTTCTCTGTAATATTGCTATAAATAAGACCATCAGGCCCCATATTTGTCTGGTTTTCAGCTGAAAAGCAGAATAGTGCAGGAAGAAATATAATATTATTCAATATAAACATTCATGGTATTTTTTTTCCCCTGACAGACAGCAGAAACACCTGTTTGACATATTTGTAAAGCGACAAAGAACAGAGACATTTTGCCATTTAAAACAACTATTAAAATTCTTGCACTGACATAGCAACAAGGTACCTCAGTATATCAGCCCTGCCCATAGTTCTAGGGCATTTGAAAGGAGTAGTTACTCAAGATCATCATGCTCAGCAAAAGATGCAAGATCTGTTGTGACTTAGGATGTACAAATGTAGGAGCACAGATTCAGAGAAGACATGCACTACAATGATTTAGGGCAAGGCTTACTGTTGTTTGCCACTTGGAATAACAAAAGAACATTTCGGGAAAAGCTATGTGTTCTGACATTCCTATTTACGGTAGGCAATACTTTGTCTTGAGTGTTCAAAAGAGATTCTGAGGTGTTATTTCTATTTAAAGCAGTATTCCAAACACAGATTCTGGCCCACAGCGCTCTGGGGTTTGGCTGACAGGAAATATACAACTCTTAGCCCAGATCAATGCAAGGAGAAACGAACTCGCTGTACCAGATTTAATATTATGGAGTTGGCCTGTGCCTGTGACCTTTCCTCTCCTCTGAAGTTCCCACACATTACAAGATTGTAGCTTAATACTCCTGATTACAGGACGAAGTGGAACACACATAAGCTGCATCTCAGCACCACAACTGCTACATTACCCCACTTCCTGAAGCAGACAAAGCTTTTATTGCACACGGGCTCCACTACTAAACCACCAACAGCCAAAGCCTCCTTCCATTTCTTTTACTTTCGGAAGAAAGACATGAGTAAAATAGTTTGTGTTCTCATTCCTCCATGCCAGAAGGGAATTCAGATACACTGTCTACACAATAAGTAGCCTTGAGTGACCAGATAGCCTTGCTCTGGTGGAACCATGCCTGATTCATTTTGAAAGTTATAGATCAATTTAGTGATGGGCTCCTCTTATTTTAATGTTCTTTTTTCAAGTAGGTAATTTCACATGTCTTCTCCAAAAGAAATTTATTTTACCCTTTCAGCCCCAGTAAGAAAAAGATCTTGGTTTGAAATCACCATGATTCTGTACTTATTACTAAATATACATTTGTGAGGTTTAGATGTAATGCTTGTAACAACATCACGGCTTGGTGCACATTAAGTTCAAGAGTCTTCTCGTGAGAAAGAAATTGAAAAGATACTGCAGCACTGTTCTCCTGATCGATATCATCTGAAACTGAAGTAAGTCACTCTACATCATCATCCAGATAACTAATAAAGATAAGACAAAACAGAACCAAAGAAAGTCCATCACAGAACTTCACTTGATATACTCTTTCAATCAGTGAGCATTCCAAATTAATTTTCTATGTAGTTTTTTTCTCATCTTGCATGAGTTTTAAAATAGAGTATTCATGCTGAACTCCACATACTGAACGTATATTTGGAATGGGATTGTTTTGTTTTCAAAGTTTACACATGGCCTGCAACATGACTTTATACAACAAATTCTGTTTTCTGATGTTATTCTCACTATGTTTTTGGACTACAGCTCAGTTTTGTGATTGTTTTTTGTGGTAACTTACTGGATATTTTAGAGAAGGATTTATAACACCCTATTTTCTATCTTTTCTTCTCTGTGTAGAAAAATATTTTCCTTCCTCCCACCATTTTTTATTTTATTTGTCCTTTGCAAAGTCTTGAATAAAAGTACCAACACCTTTGAGACTTCACACGTTTGTTAAACGTCTGGGAATGATATTCAACAGGCTCATCTAACTAGCAAACCTTTAGCGCACCAAAGCATTTTCTAAATCCTTTTTTTTAGTTCAATTTGGCTTATTGCCAGCATTTGTTCTATTAGACACCAGTAGTAACCTCATTAGTGAAGATCAGAGAAGAACAGCATTAAAAACATCAGCCTTCCCTCTCCCATTATCCATGAGCAGAAGTCACATTCTGCACTCCCACACTCTGGCAGTGCCTAATACTTTGTGATTAATCATCTTACTACTGATGTGCTTTTGGAGCAAATATGTTGTTTACTTGAGTACGGTTCCTAGTTCCATTCTGTGATTTGATCTTCCAAATCTTGACCTTGAAATTACAGAAATCATCAAAGGAGAAGAAAGGGATGACTCACTGTTCCTCATTTACCTTTCTCTCTTGATAACTTTCTTTCACATGTTAACAGTGAATAAAATTTTGGCAGTGCGATCCCCAATCCTTTTGGCTTAGAGGGATATACTCATCTGCTGAAAACTGTTTTTGTAACTTTGCTTTGCTGAAATACATCAATATTTGGTAAACATTTATTTGTAGAGAGCAGTGACACTGTGCAGCAGGGAAGTGCCAGATCCCTCATGAGTTAACACATCTCAAGTAATGCTGAACGCTACATTTGTCCAGAGTCAACACTGATGAAGCAAATTTTTGAAGATACAAATTTAAATTAGCCTTTTTGGTGGGAAGAGAGGATTAGTTCTGAGTTTACATTATCAGTGGCTTTCAGTGTCACTTCTGACACCCGTTCTTTTACAGCTTGTTGCTTCAGACACAACCATTGTGTCTAACAAATTATCACAATTCCATGAAGCTACTATTTATCACAGATCTCTGTCTGAGAACCAGAATTAGGCCTCTAGTGCCAATCTAACACAGTCTAACAGCCATGCCAGATATCCCTGATATCCCATTTTGCACCTTCTCCATTAGCCTGCATTGGCCACGGAGGTGCTCTGTCCATAAAATCCTGGAAAAGTCTGCTTGGGACTTAAACCTGTGGTGCCACAGCTGGTTATTACCCTGATTTATCTGCATGACCCTATGCTCTTTCACACGTCCCTAGCTGTCCTTTCCAGAAACCTTCAGTCTGCAGTTTATAAAGGTCTGTTCCTTTCATACCATTATTCCACTTGAGCACCAGAAACTACACATGCCTCCTAAAAAGTACAGGTTTTTATTCCAAACCTCCATTCTTGACTCTGTTTAGTCTTTTTCTATACAAATCCTGAGAGGCCGAACACAACACACAACCGTGCTTGGTGCAGTGTAGGTGGGAGTGCTGGATTGGAATTCTCTGCAGCACAGGGTGAGACATGGAACCTTCTGCAACAGGGGCTGGAGGAGACAGACAAACAGCCTGTTATCAACTTGTTCCCAGAAGGGCTAAAATTAGTACAGGGTTAATGAGGTACCATCCCTGGGATACCTTCTGAATAACAGTCATGACAAATATGGGTAGAGGAAGTACATTTATAATACAACAATTAATTTACAGCAGTACAGCTTTGCAGACTGCACAATGACTCTTAAGGTGTATTTGCTTGGAGGCATGGACAAAGATAGACTTTACCCTGAGCATTTTTTCTCCTAGTAAGTTATAACCCAATGCTTTTCACAATTTACCTATATCACTAGATCCCATTGTCAAAGCTTTAAATTTCAGAGTAACTGGAAGAATTAATTAAAATTATTAATATTCAGAAACGATGGGATTGTTAATTCAGCTACTCTGTTGGAGGTCACAGTTACAATTTCTGTTTATATTGAGACAACCACCTACAATAACTTTCCACTTTCATTAACACTAAATGATTAATGACATTTTCTTACATGAATGAGCAACGATTTAAAATGCATGTTGCCATTGTATTATTGTTTCTCACTTACAGGGCTCCAATACTCTAATTTAGAAACAAAACTTCATGAATTAAGCAAGCAATCACACAGCATTGACTGCAGAGTTAATCTCAAAACCCCATTTCCCTTCCCCCCAAATCATCAATAAACTCTTGCAAAACTCATATATATATATACGTATTTGTGCATAGGTAGATGCTAGCATTTTGTTATGAAAGGGAAAAACTTACAAAAATTCTTTTAGATATTGTTCAAATCCTTCCATCTTTTTAGTATCTGTATAATTGGTGGGTTTTAGTATTAACTCTGTCCTTAACTCATCAACATATCTGGCTGTTTACCTTATTTTTGCTGTTGACCTAAAGCCCCCTGCCCCTCCAGGTCTCAAACTTAACATTCTTAAAGAATTATCACTTTTTAAAAGGTGTATGATGCATACAGGATACAAAGCTTTTTCAGAAAAGTTTTCTAACGATATAACCATGACATGCATCAAAGGTTCGAACAGGCCATTGATGGGGTGCTCCATGCAACAATATCTTTTTAAACCATCTTCTTCCTTTCTGTCACTCACAGATTTTTTATAATGTCCAGAAGTTTGTAAAGTATCCACTAAAAACTGCCTAAAAATCAATACATCAAAAATCTTGAACAACATTACTTACATTAAATACTGGTATTATTTCTTCAGCACAGTGAGAATCACAGAAAAGTCCTACTTCTGTTAATGCAGATACATTGCTGACTGGCTCAGACCCAGCTGCAGGAGTAGCAGATACTTTTAACATCAAACCCACACAGTTCTCTTAGTCAGCAGACAGCTATTCTTTCAGATAATATGGGTACCAGCCTTTCTGAGTCATCTCTACTCTATTCATGTGCTATTAGCCCTGCCTAGAGCACAGTAGAGGAAAGATGTTGGTACATAATGAAACTGATCTGACCGTTTCAAGGCTGAATCTCACAAAATGCTAAGGTGGCAACACTTTCCACTTGGCTTAAATTTGGGAAAGATAAGGTAATATGGTGTCATTGTCAGAAGAAAAACCACCAATGGTTTGGCTTTGTTTCCCTTATTTTTAAATTTCACTTCAAGCTCCTAAAATAATGGAAATTAATACCTTATTACCTTGACAAGGTATAACATCTCTTATAAAAATGTTTTTTTCTCTTCAGTATCATTATGTCCTATCATAGAACCATAATCAGTAAAATATAGAATGGCCTAGGTTGGAAGGGACCCTAAAGATCATCTCGTTCCAACCCCCTGCCATGGGCAGGGACACTTTCCACTATCCCAGGTTGCTCAGAGCCCCATCCAACATGGCCTTGAACACTTTTGGGGATGGGGCAGCCACAGCTTCTCTGGGAACCTGCGCCAGTGCCTCACCATCCTCACAGTAAAGAACTTTGTCATAAAGGATAATTTAAACCAACTCTCTGTAGAGAAGGTTTGTACCAGTTTGAAGCCATTCCCCCTTGTCCTGTCACTCCAGGCCCTTGTAAATAATCTCTCTCTCTGTCTTTCATGTGGGCCCCATTCAGGTACAGGAAGGCCACAGTTAGGACAGTCAAAAGCTTCTCTTTTCCAGGCTGAACAATCCCAATTCTCTCAGCCTTTCCTAATAGCAAAGGTGCTCCATCCCTGTAAATTAATTTGGTGGCCTCCTCTCTCCTTGCTCCAACAGTTCCCTGTCCTTCCTGTGCTGGGACCCCAGAGCTTGGCAGAGTACATGGCTGGAGTTCAGAAGACAAGAAAAGAGCTTTGTATTTATTATTGCTAGCTCTAGTTAGGGGATGCTGTTGCCATGACCATACTGCCTGCAGTTTGAGCTACTGTACTTGCAACAGAGCCTGTAGCCTTTAGCCTTTAATCCAGTTCCCAGGTGTGGTACTTCACACATCTGCATTATGCAAGGGAAATATCTAAGACCCCTCTGCACACAGTAACTGCTCATACGCAGTAAAAATAAGGCTCTAGTAAAACAACTCAACAATCAAAACTTTTACCCATCTACTGCTTAATCAATACATCTGCATCAGAGAATGCTGATGCTGTAAACAAGCCATTTGCAATTTTATTAAGTGACAAGTGGTTTGGCTGCATGTTTTAAGGTATATTTTCTGTCCGTTTTACTTTTAAGTATTTGCTTTAATGACCTGGGGGAGGGCTTCTCTTCAAACATTTTTGAAAGGACTGAAATTATATACTAGCTTTTTGTAGATTAATAAAGGTAAAGTATAGATTTATGAAAAATAAAATTTATTGTGTGCATGACAACAGCTACTCTTCAAGCTTTTAATATTCTAATATATCACTCATAAAATACACCTTGCTGGACAAAGGAATATAACCATTAATGTTCACAGAAATTAGGCTGTGTGAGTTTAATATTTTATATCTTAGGAATTTTACAATTTGATCATAAATGGAATTTGGAACATAGAGACTACTTAGAAATTCAAGATTGCTTTGTGGTTTCTTTAAATATTTTCACTCAAGTACTCAATTTAAAATAAATTAAGCCATAAAAGTACACAGAAGAAGAGTCCAGTTTTGAATATCAGCAAATAAAAGTTGACTGTGTTGTATAAAACAACAATTGAACTCATTGGTCTGGATATATTCTTACTCAATAATTCTGTCATAAATCATTCCCTGCTACATGTGCTTGGCAAAAGGCATTACTTGGTTCTAGCAGCTGTACTTTTCATCCTTTTGAGTCATAGGTACTTCTGGAGTTTATTTTAACAAACTGTGATAGTGCAAGCAAATTTTATAGGTAAAATCTCTTCTGGAACAAGCCAGTGGGAAAAGAAGATGATTCAGAGGGATGATATTTAATTAGTATTATCTATGGTAATAAGTCATTCTAGGACTAAGCTAGTCATGACAAAGAAAACAGCCCCTCAATCTTAACAGGACTTCAGTGTTTAGGTTTAAATAATGACTCATCACTGAAAGTTTTAGCAAATGCAAATGCAGTGCTGCAAATACAACCTGAGCTGCCAGTATAATTCACAGATTTAAATACAATGATTTATTTAATCCACTACTGCCTAGTAAGTGGATAATATTATTTCTTAAATACTAGTTCTTATAGTAAAAAATTATGATCAAAATCTGTCTGTGCACTGGTTTGTATCTACAAACTAGGGCAACTGTAATTACCTAGATAGTAGGTGGGCACAGGATTATTTACTGCTGTTCGGAAAAAGAAATGGCTGGAACTACTTTTCTGTCAAATGTATTTTTAGCATCTCTATAGAGCACTTTGCCATACTTAAAGTACACTGGAATCCAAGAAGTCCATATCTGCCTCTAAGAGAGGAGGGGAGGAAAACATTCTAGTCATGATCAGCACAAAAGTTTTATGTCACTTCATCACCAGGCCTGTAAGAAAGAGCTAGTGTCAGGAACTATTTTCTATTGGTACCTACAATCTAAACTGTAGTGCCCTATAGTGCTGCATGCCACTGGTAAAGCTTTAGGGTGGAGGTGGGGGAAAAGGTCTTTTACTTTCTACTGTTTATATCAAACTCATGGAATTATGTTAATTTCATGATTATGACTGCACTATACAAGCCGCTTCCTTCTTTTACATTACCGGATGCAGGATGTAAAAGAGTAAGCAGAGCTTTCAGAGTTAGAAAACCTAAGTGTTTGCTACAGAGCAAGTTCTTTTCTCTAAAGGAAATTGTCATGAGAGAAGCACAGATTTGTCAACCTTTTCACACTGCAGCTGTGTCCAGCCAGGCTGGTACCCTAGACTACTCCTACAGTTAAGGAATAGGCACAGCCTCATCTATTCCTCCAAGTTAAAGGAACAAGGAATGTCCAGACTGTGTAGCATTGACTGCCTGGATGTCTCAGGCTACCCAGGCCCAAACAAACACCTCCACCCCTTTAATGTAAAGCCATGCTGAAGCATGCAAAAGTATGCAAAAGCAGCATATAAAATCTATCCTAAATCCATTTGTGGAATTAAGTTTGCATTCCTGAGGGTTTTGACTGTAAATTGTTAGAAGTAAATTGAGCTAAAAGAATTTCTGTAAAGAACCAGTCAGAAGCATATTAAAACAATGCAGAATAATTTATGGGTGGCAACTGTAATGACGTGATATATCATTTGTGAATATAACCGTTTTTTCATTAGCATTTTAGAGTTAATTTCAGCAAATGAATTCATATTTAAAGCTCACTGTACTGTACAAAATTGAGCCCTACATCTATGAAGAATATTTGACAACAGTAAAAGAGTTTCTGGGTTTAGTTGACATTTTATGGCTTAAGGTGAAAGAATTAAACAAATGGGAGTTATGCTTGTTTGACATTCTAGATACCCTTCAGTTTATATGCTAAAGTTGTCCTAATTTTTTGGCAATAAAACTGTGCTGCTCTAAAAAATGGTCTCAGAACTGCCTGCCTCTGAGTGGCTTTAGAGCACAGCCACAGTTTTGAATTGTGGGTAGCCGAGTTCTTGCTTACATTCTCTGATTTTAATTAGAAAAAGGTAATGGGAATATTTTTAGCTGAATACAAAGTTCATTGACTATTTTGCTGAAATTAAACTAATTGACAGTTCCAAATGTGATACAAAAATAAGAAACATGGAGTGATTTTCTTCTGAAGTAGCTCATGCTCCACAGCACATTTCTCTGAACCTTTTGCCTGCCAAAGCAAATACTTTCTAAAGAATATTAGAACTCACAGGAACTTTTAGCAAAAAGCAAAATTCAACTCAAAAGCATAAACAGATTTTACCTTTAATTTTTCAACAGATTTAAACTATGTCTTTCTAGACTAGGAAACTATGTGCTGATAGGATACGTTAATAGAAAATAGCACAATAAATGCATTGAATTTGAAAATGTCTAGATTAAGCGCATGAATATTACTCATTTCTCTTGTGTTGCAACAACATGTAAACACACATGTAGTAAATGGAATTTCATTTAATTTCTGATTTTCCAATAATAATACAGGAATAATTATTCCTTCTCTATTTGCATGACTCATGGCATAAGATTATAAAATATTCAGAACAATTCAAAAGCAATTTTGATAATTTGGTACTAAAATGGATACTACAATCTAGTCCAAATGATACACCTCAAAAATCCTAAGATGTCCAAATCTGCAGAAAGCAAATGTTAAGACAGTTTCCTTAGTCTCTGAAGAACTTTTCCTAAATATTCCTGAACTAAAAACACTAATCATACTTGAAGAATGCTCATTGTATAGGGATTTCAATTACACACAGATGCATCAGACCTGACCAGAGCCAAATTAAAAATCATTACAGACTAAATGCTTAAAATGATACATTCTATTATGATTGTTATTATTATTTAAATTACAACCAAGAAGACTCATGAAAAATCTTGGTTCTGAAGGTTGCAATGGGACAGCTTACTCCAAAGAAAATAAAGCGCATGCTGCTGATCTAGCATGTAACATGTCCTGAGCTATCCATTTTAAAACCTTGGAAGAATTAGTGCGGCAAACATCTTACCTACAGTGACAGGATGCTCTTTTGGTTGTTTTTCTGTGTGGGTTTGTTGGCTTTTTTTTCCTTTTTTTAAAGAGACATATCATGCTGGCAAGAGACTCCTCAGTTAAACTGCAGCTGCCTACTCTGAATTTATTGAGCTTGGTGAGAGCAAACGCAAAGTCCGTGCTAGCCTTGGCACCATCAATCAAAGTGTTGGGTAGCACTGCATCTTAAGCTTCTTGATTGAGAATCCCTTTCCTGCTTACTTACTGAGATGTGCAATGCATGCTAATGCACCTGTGGATGAGGAAAAATAGTGTGATAAACTATGATATATTTTCCTTGAGATCAACAAAATATCAAAAACTGACAAATGAGAGATCTAGTGGGACTAAGAAACATTTTATTAGAAAATCAAAGACCTGTTACCCTATCTTCTAAAATTTATCACTCTTTTCTCTCAAGACTTCACATCTTTGCAAGTCAACTTCAGAGGTCTAAAAAATTTTTGTAAATTGTTCCATTGAAGCTGAAATTGCACTTATACCACGTGTGAGGTTGTTTCAGAATCAAGAGAAGTGAGTGCAAATGAAAAATTATTGAGTTGAAAAGCTTCATTTTCCTTAGAGGAAATCAACTATGAGAAATACCTCTTACTTATGTAACACCTTTATGCACAACTATATAAGCAATAGGAGTTGTTTATGCATCCTCAAGAGTATTCTGGTATGCATCAGGAATGGTGTTGCCAGCAGGTGGAGGGAGGTAA
>WEKY01038888.1:4274-38146 GCA_013390045.1 Picathartes gymnocephalus
ATTCTTAATTAATATAAATTTAAATTAAAAATTAAAAATTGAAAAGAAATATTTTTCATTTTATTTCATTTAAATATATGGGATGGAACTAAGTGTTGAGTGGTTTTATTGCAAAGGTTGTCAGTTGAAGAACAGGAACTTGATCATTCAGTCAGATAAATATTTTACTGATATTGGTTTTTTCCTGAGCTGATTGATTAGGTAGACTCTAGTTAACCATTCTATTGTTTTTTTTATGGGTTTGTTCACAATCTTATCTATTCTGTCCAGTTTCTTCCATTTACTTGTCTGTTTTACCCACCTATTCTAGACTTATATTCTTTGGAGAAGAATGTTATTCTCTTTATATCTCTGCTGTGTACAAAATAAGCGACATATAACCTAGCTGATTCTAGTATATTGTGTGTGTCAATAATAGTTCTTTCTTTTTTTATCACAGATAAAGATATTTATTGTATCATGTTAGTCATACTTCTGCTGTATCCCACTGAAAAGAGGTCAAGAGTATTCTTAGTAGTGCAAACGGCTTTCTTCAGTAGAATTTAGGCCTGTGAATTGTCCTTTTTTTAAGGAAAAGCTCTGATCTTATTGACAGCCTCCTAAGATTTCGAAGTGTCGCTCATACCTGCAGCACAATACTCACAGAAAAAGAACTTAGTGGACTGTGACAGACACCTATATTTTTTCAGACTGTCTGAATGCGGATTTAATTTTAGCACAATTGAAAAGAAGTACTAACTATGATGATGATGATTTGGGCCACCAAGGCATCACACAGCATCTGGAGAACCGGACAAGTGCAGTGTGCATGAGACCAATGCACATGAGATTTGCTTTGAGAAAAGAGGTGGTGAACCCTTCTGCAACAACTGCTTTAGGAACAAGAGCTGCTGCTTATGCTGAGTTGGGCTGGAGATGCTAAGAATCAGAATTGAAGTCAGCTGTCCATGTTATCCACAAGCAACCAAAATATGAACCTTCTTACCTCCCCTGTCATGTCCACTCATATTTCACAAAATTAAAACCTACAGATATTTCCAGACTTGTAAACCTCCACTCAGATCTCACATTTTATCAGGCACCAGTGTCAATCACCCACAAAACTCATCTACAGAGGCCTAAACTTCATTGGTTCTGCTACTTGTTTTTCTCCCTGAATTTTTAATTTCCTACTCTCTCCAGAACAATACTGAACGAAAAATGGAGCAGGTACAGCAGTTTAGATGGAATTCTAAGCTTTAAATCTCTTTTTTTCCAATTTTTTTTTTATATTAAATATCAAGAAACCTAATCATTTAAGATATATATTGAATTTGGCATCCTCTCTATAAAACTCACTAAAATGAATTAAGTGCACATTAGTAATTTATCTCAAACATTCCTGCAAAATTTTGAGCCAGAAGTACATTTGCAGGTGTGGCACAGAGATTGAAAGCTATCAGCTGCAATGTTTTTCTGGTACTGTAGTAACAGATTGTAGAGAAAGGCAGTAGCTCTAGGAACACTGCCATATCTCTCATCATCTAGTGTGGATTTCACTGGAAATATTACATGCCATATCAACCTGGCTATCTACTACGTCTTGTGAAAGTTACCCGAATTAAATTTACAAGCTTAAGCAGCATTAGAATGTCTTATTTATACACACGTGTACCTAGGGACATAATTTTTTGTATTGAGAGAACAAACATACTCACAGAGTATTTTGTGATGAGAGAGCCAATTGCTCATTCGAAGGAAACCAAGAAAAATCTGATTAGAGCTTGGAAATTAATGTGAATATCAGCCGTCTGAACACAAATAACGCTGACAAATAGCTGAAATGATAACAGAATAACTTCACATGCACCAATGTCTCTTTTATCAATACCATAGAGACTGTAGCATCAATATGATTATATGGTCTACTTCTGATAAAGGAAAAAAACTAGGCAACATGCTGAAAGGATTTCAGTGTCATCTCTGCAGTCAGCTGATATAAAACTCTTTGGTCTGAATTTAAAAATGTGAATGAATATTTTCTAACTCAGAGTGAATTTGTACATATCTGAAAATAACATTAAAAAATTGTTGTCCTCTGTTTCAGAAATAAAACCTGGTATGAATCTCTCTTTTTTCACTCATGGACTTTATTCTGTAAAATTAAGGTAAATTAAATCTCATTTTAATAGCTCTCAAGGCAAGAAATGTTTCTGAAGAAAATTATAACATGGATTTTTGAGAAAATCTCTGCATAACCTGTTTCCATTCTATATGTTACGACTATTATTATTCCAGTAAAACATGATAAATTTCCCTTCATAATTCTGTAAATGTATTAATTCTTACAATATTTGACTGGTAAAGAAATAGCAAAGTTATTGAAATTTTTAAATTTGTATCATTAAGATATGTCACATATCACTTCATGTAAAAAGTCAAAATGATAAAGAGAAAAAATTAGAAGGTTTTTCCTGTTTGTTGGCAAAATCCAGTAACATTAAAGTGGAAAGAGTCATTAAGTTTCAGATCTAATTTAATGATACTAAGAAAGTTTTGAATTTAGGGTATAATGGCATATAAAGGGAAACTACATAGCAAAGCATCAATTAAAATTCGGCTTTTAATATTCCTGTGTTGTTATATTATTGCTTATTCATTCAATATCATTAAGGCCTACATCCCGGAAACTGTAAAAATTATGTGCACAGTACAGAGTAACTTTAGAGTTTTACTGTCCTCAAAGGTCTTCTGGTGCCTGAAGTTCAGTTCCTAGGCATAGGCAAAAGTTCTTCAATTTCAGTCAAGCAGAAAAATTTGGTGTCTGCAGCCCATTGAAAGCTTTATTTAAACCAAGACAAGAGGTGTCCTGTGCCTATTGCTCATGTCAGGTATAACCTTGCAGTTTCTTGATCAGGTTATTGGCAATCAGCATAATCAGTATTTTGTCTACTTTTCCTTATAGAAAATAGAGTCCTGTGTCAATTAGTCTTGATGAGTATAACTAATATGTACATCCATAGTATTTTTTAAAGACAGTTAATGTAAAGTAAAAAGAAATTGAATGAGTATATGGGTAAATGTTAAAGAAAAATGAAAAATAATATAAAATTTAACAGTATTTGAGAAAGTATTTTGAACTTATTCCTTTGTTACTAACAAGAGGATATAAATATGTGTTTCTGATTAATTTTACCTGCAGAGAAAATAAACTTTTGTGAAAAATACTAATTGACCTTTGAATTTTTTCTATGCAACACTTTTCCTGGGTAATTAATGGCAGATATTTGAGATATTGCTGTAGTTTTATTAAAATTAAAACTTTGTTTTAAAAACATGACATCAAAAATAACAAAGCAGAAAGAAAATTTTTCTATTAATTTGAGTGAATTTAAAAACATCCTCTATGAATGTTCTCATAATGAATATAACTTGAATGAGTTCTATTTTATTGACTCATTTTAATTCCTAAAAATTGTTTACACTAAAAATGGAAGAGTAACTGAAGTTATTTTGGTCACCACATTGTAGATACAGAGCGTGAAGTTCATCTTAAAATGACTGCAAAATGCCTTTTAAGGCTTTTATTTACTTACATATATGATTTCTCTTGAACTTTTAGCCTTTTTTTAGACCCAGCACTGTCACCACTGTGATTATTTTACTTTAATTACAGATATAGAGTCAATTAAAAAAAAATTATGAGCATGAAAGAAATATCATAGGTTTCAAACTTTTATACATCAATTGTATTTGCTCTGTCCTAACCCTGCTTAAATTTTTGTGAAGGAAGCTCTATGGCAACATTTGCCATTATTTTCTAATGGATTGTTATGAAGTTCCATTAATAACACTGTGGTATCCACTTCAAAAGCAGCATCTCTGCATGAGCAAGCAATTACATGTAAAGTGGATAATATGTAATTATTAGATATTTTGGGTTGGCTGGGTTTTTTTTGTTTTTCTTTTTTTTTTTAATGAGGAAAGACAGAAAAAAGGATTTGATTATAAATTCTATAACAACGGTTGTTCTTAGGTTTCTTTGGTCTAGTCCTTGCAAATATTTTTTTGAAATTTTCATTTTGATTCAGTGAGAATTAATAATGCTCTGTAATTTAATTTCCTTGTGTTTTCTTCTCCTTGTCATGAAGTCATGCAGATGTTTAAAGTGAATGTGTAAATTGATCTCATGGAATTGACCATTAGCTCAGAGATGAAACATATAATTTTGTCTCACAATTCTCATATTAGTTTTATTCAAAATTTTAAAGGTTGTCTTTTATTTGTTTTCCTTTACATTATTAAATTTGCTGACAGTCAAGGAAAACAAAGCTGAAAAATTACTGGTTGTCTTTATTTCTCTGTATTATATTATAATATGCTTTTCAAAATATATTGTTCTAAGCAACAGGAGATTACAAATTTCAAATGATGTCTTTATTTTCAGAGAAACACAATGTAAGAATAAATAATCCTATGACTCAGTCTTCCTTTCCAGATTTTTACTGCTAATCAAACTGACTTCCTGATAGTTGATTTCATAAAACTAATAAGGAGTCCAACCATACTATTCATATTGAATACCAAATTCTCTTTTGACTGCAGGTCCAGTGCTCTAAATGGTGGTTAATGAAAGCATGCAAGTTTTTGTGAAAGGTAGGTAATTCCAAAGCACAGGAAAACTTTGATCCATCTGGTAGTAAGTATAGTTCTCTATTTTATTAAATTTTTCTAGACCTCTGAATGCCCTGTCTTTGAATAGTAGTCATAACATGCCATAGAATAGTCTGGTTTATGTAGCTACAACTGAAGCTGTATTTGGGAATTCAGTTTCCTATTTGTTTTTGACAGTTTTAATGAGAACACATCCTTTACTTTTCTAAAGTAATTTTTTAATGTTGAACACTTATCATTTCACTGTAGTGAGGTGGTTTTTATTGTTTTTTTTAAACATTTGAATTCACCTTGCCTAATCTTAAGGTTGACTTGCTAGGCATATATCTTGATTAGTCCTCTGAAATTAGTAAAAAAAAAAATAAATAAAAGATCTTTAAGCACATGCACCTGGGATATGACATACCTTGATTTAGATACATCAGGAATATACTTCTTGGCAGAACGTCCTTCCCACTGTGAGTTAAAGTAATTCTGAAACAGGATAACTTAGCTCCTGCTAGTGCTTTAGCAGATGTTTAATTATATAGGGGAAAATTTGAACATTTTAAGGAAGGATTGATAGAACTATATCCCAGATACCACACAGCTTAGTTAAGAGCCAGCACACTGAAAAATTGGAACAACAATGGCATTTCCACTGTCCACAAAAGCATCCAAATCCCATTGCCATAGTTACTACTGCAACCCAGAACAAATGATATTCGTCCATTGCATTGCCTAGAGGAATCATTCAGACACTTTAAGGAGCAGTGAGAAAGGTGAATGTCAGATGTCAGCAAGATTCACTGCAGCTCTAGATAGAACATGGGTATGGGATGGCAAATTTGAGTTCTTATCTTTTTTATTTGACTAGGGAAATCATGTCCAAGCTGAATATCCCAGCTACAGTGGAGACTGAAGTTGTATCTGACAATTTTTCTTTTCTAATAAATGCATAATTCATTCTCCCTTCCCTCTTTTAACTCAAGTAGAGAGGATTAAAAAGCTAAAATTATGGATTCATCCCAGATAAGTGTAGGCACTTAACTAAGGATCCTGTGTTAAGATCTTAATCATTCTAGGCTTGTGTTAAAGTTAATGGAAAGAAAGTTGCCTCCTGAGAGCAATTAAGACCTTAGTTGACTGGAATAACCAGATGTAAAAGCCCTTCAGTCTTCATAATACATCTATAAAGATTTTGGGATAATTCTGGACCAAATATTTAACTTGGGGTTTAACAGGTCTGTCATGTTGAATGGAACACTTTTCTAAGGAATAAAAAGAATCAAGAAGAAATATTTCAAACCAAACATTTTTGGGTTAAAAATGAACATTTCTCCTTAAAAATTACTTAAGCATTACTATAAATAGTCACCTTACTATATATAATAACTCTTGTATTTATATTAGTCTTAAAAATGCATTTATAATGGACTGAGTTCCTCCTAATTTATTTACAGTAAGGATACATTTGATCCCAACTGTTAAATAGTTGTGTACCTTTTACTTCAAATTGAGAAATGAGCCAATGGAAGTTATGCAGGTTATACTGCATCAAAAGCAAGCCCTTTGTCTTCCATTGAAATTCCTAATTTCTTCTCACTTCTTCAAAAGGATTTTCAGCAAGGGATTTTTTTTAAAAAAATATTTTGTTAAACTGCCAATAATTTTCCATGTTTCTGTTAGCATATGGTATTTTCAGATTCCTTCTTTTCATGTCATTAATTTATATCCACCTGAATACCACAAAAAAACATGTCTGTGTTTTTCTCCAAAGCGTGGATATAATCTATTGCATTAAGTTGTAGAGCCACTATTTTATAAGAACCATTGCTATTGTTAATTAATTAACACAAGAAGGATGTTGTAAATTGAAAAAATAAATAAATAAAAATTATTTTGGCTCTATGTTAGAATTAACTTAAATTCCAAATATTAAGTATAAACTCTCCTAGTAAATATTTATAAGAACTGTATAATTTCCATACTTGAAAAATACTGCCATAAAATAGCTAATATTTTATTTTCCATAAACAGGGCCTTCTCACACTGATTTTTACTTCTAATAATAATATAATGTAATACATGTAATATAAATACTGGAAGAAATCTCACACAATGCTTACAGATTCTGTTCCTTCAAAACTTGGTGACCACTTAAACTACATTGTTTTTTGAATTACTGTAGTGGGTTAGGTTCAAAAACGAGGCAGAAACACCAATTAACGTAGACATTTTGTTTCGAACGTTCTCACACGACACCAATTTAATGTAGGGGGTTGAGTACTCTGGCCAAACACCAATGCATGCACTAAATTTATTTACTCATTTTCTGCTGTGAGATAAGGATTAAGAGAAAAGCAAAGCAGGCTCAAAACTTTAAAAGGTATAAAGACAGGCTTATTAACAGAACTAAAAGGAAAATAATAAGAATCAGAATCAACCTTCAGACACTTCTCCTCCCCCCACCTCATCTTCTCTCTCCCATCAACAACGTAAAGAAACAAAACTTGAGACTTTCAGTCAGTTTACCACTTCCAAAATAGACTTTCTTCAGTTCACTTAGGGAGAGGAGTCTCTCCTGCCATGTCATGGAGACTTTTCCACAAGAACATGGTTCTCTCGTGGCTTCAATATAACAGCGAATCAGCGGCTTGGAGAGGAAATCTGTTTGCAGTGTGAAAGTCCCTTCCCTTGACACACAGTTCTTCCTGCAACTGCTTTCAAGGGCTCATCTCTGTCTCATGGGGTACAGTTTTAAGGATGAGCTGTTCTGGTAGAATAGCAAAGGGTCTTCTCTTCTTTCTCTGGCAGCAAAGTTTCTCCTATCCCTGGAGCAATGGTTCTCTTCTCCTATCTCTGGGAGTAAAAATATTTTTCTTCTATCCCTGGGGCAAGGGTTCATATCTCTCTCATCTCTGTGGCAAGGTTCCCCATCTCTCTCTGTTCAAGTTTCTCATTAGATCACAGCTACTTCAACATCTGCTTGCTTCAGCATGGGTACCTTTGCTCAGGCTGCAGTTAGAACGCTACATTCCTCCAGTTACATTCATGAGTTACAAGGAATAGTCTGATATAGCATAATCCATCCCCATGGCCTTACAAAAGAATTTCAGCTTAAAGCATCTCCTCTTTCTCCTCCCTCTAGGCTTTGGCTCCTTCTTCACTGAACTCAGGGTGTCCATGTTGGTTTCTTCACATGTCCTTACCATTTCTCTTCCTCTTACCTGAGAGAAGATTGATGTCTGTAAGTTTCATCTGTGCACTGAGAGAGTGAGCATCTCTCCTGGGCTGTGTTGTTGGTCACAGGAGCTCTGCTGGGCAGGGGCTGAAGTTGCTGCAGACTTTTCCCGGGGAGACGGGTGGCAGGAATGGCAGGATCTCAGCAGCCAGGGCAGGATTCAGCTGTGGCAGGATTTCTGCCATGCCTGGCCCGGCCGAGTGGGCCTTGTCCGGCCCAGCCCAGGCCGGCCCCGCCAGGCCACGTGGGCCCCCTGTTACCTCTTCAGAAGGTGGAAGCAAGAGAGAGATTCCTGAGCTTCTCCTTTCTTAAATGTGAATCACAGAGGTGTATTCAGCTTCTTAAGTGGCTAAACAGAGTGTCCATCTTAGAACTAGCCAGGCAATTGGTTCTCTCATACCTGAAAGAAGGTGTCAAGTTCCTTGCAAGGACAAAAATCACTTTTCAAACCACAACAATTACAAACTTCGTGAGACATTTCAGAAGTGTGGCAGTACCTTGAAGACAAAGATATACTGCTTAAAGAAGAAACATTTATGTGCTATCACAACAAACTGAAACAAGATGTTAAAATCAAGTTAAAATATTTAAGATAAAATGTCTATCAACAGTAACCACCGTTTCATGAATTTGTTTTGTGACCTGCAGTTGTTCCTCCCCTGTCACTCCCATTTACAACATACACTCTTGTCCCACCAATCCAATCACAGTGTTTAGCTCTTCCAAGGGCCTACAGGCATGGCATATTCAGGATGTTCTCACTTCCCTGCAGTATCAGGTGTTCATTACCATTCTTTCTGCCCTTCCAGGTTTTCAATGATGTTCCTTATGTCTTTGCATCATCCCACTCTCAGCTTTTTCCATGTCTTTTACAAGTGCTATTTCGTCTGGAAGTCAAAATAGAGGTATAAAATGTTGCAGTTGTTCTGGAGCTACATTTTAACAATATACTTATTGGCCTCTAGGTGCTACCACTCAGTAGATATTTGACTAAATTAATTCCTCACTGGAATGCTGGTGAGTGCTCTCTTTCATCCGTTTATCTTAATTACTTATTTTTGTAAAATTTCTGGGCTGGTGATACCCTTGAAAATTCTTTCTTCAAATTTAATTGAAAGTGAATATTACAGTTGTGAGTTACCTTCAGGAAAAGAGAAGTTCCAGAGTAACAGAGGTAGACATGCATGAGCATCAGATAAACTTGATATTCAGATAATGGTAAATAACTTGCCTTATAGCACATACAACTTGTGCATTATGTTATCTATGATTGAAACATAGTTCTTCAAAGATGGAATTAATAAAATTGAGTTTTAACAAAACACCTCTGTTACCAGAAGGAAATGTGAAAATCCATAGAGACAAATCCTTTTAATCCTTAAAGGGGCCACATTCTAGTTTGCATAGCCAGAAACACTTCTCACTTACCAACAGACATATTTATATTTTAAAACCTAATTCCAGTGGAGCTCTGTAAGAGTACTGAGTACTCACTGTAGACTAAAAGATCAATTTCACTAGCATCATTTACATTTTATGCTGCAGTAAAATATTACAGTGTCTTAAAACTTCAATAGTATTCATAAGGTTGATTATGCAGCTCTAAGATTGAAGTCAATGTCATATTTTGAAAAATTATTTTAAAAGCATTTTGTGTATTGGTCAACAGAGAAATCTGTTGTGTTTCAGTTTTGATGGAAAGTTACTGTGCACAAAAATAAGATGATTGTTGCTCTAGCATATTATCAAAAAGCCACCCAAAACCAAGTTCCATCTAAAAGAGATAAGCTGCAGTTACAACTTAAAAAAAAAGTCATTTAGATGACAGACTGCCCATCAAACATTAATCTGCAAAGCCTAAGCATCATAGGAGAGACATTCCTCACTTCAGAAATGTCTATAGGAGGTTGCAGACAGGTATAGATCTCGTTATCCAGAATGACTGCTATAATCTAAGTTTTCCAGCATCACTTTCCACCACTATATTTTTCAGAGAATATATGTGAATATCTTGAGCCAACTAGAACCTAGGGGAATGTGGTGGCAAGCTTTCTGTTAACCTCCGTCCATGGTGGAAATGGCTCATGTTCTTCCACTATTTGATTTCCATCGTTTTATTTCTAAGTTTCGTGGGCCTTTCAAGGACTTGCTATGCTTAAAAAATAACTTTGTTACTTACTTTTGTAGTGAGTTTCTCTTCCTGATTAGTTACAATTTTGTAATAAATTTTATATTTTCAAAAAGTCCCTACAAATTTTTTATATCATTTTAAGTTACATGAAATTTGTCATGTTTTATGTACTCTTTTAATTTTCTTAATTTGTTCACCTCTTCCGCTTGAAGATTTTAATATGTGTGTCAAGATCACTAGTTCAGCTTTTTAAGTTGTCTTTCAGCCACAGTGGCTTTTTCTTTCTTCCAGAATTTCTTTGATCAGCAGAATGAAGCAACTAGAGCATCTCTCCTGTGAGGACAGACATAGGATTTTAGGATTTTGGGGTTTGGGCTGTTTGTTAGGTTTGTTTGGTTTGGTTTGGGGTTTTTGTTTGTTTGGTTGATTGATTTTAATATTGATTTGAGGAGGAGGAGTGGTTTGCTGGGAAAATACTGATTTAGAGTGTATTGTGATCAGAGATATAAATTTTTGGGGCTTTAGTTACATCTTGAACCAAAAAATCAAGATCAAGAACTGAAGATCAAGAATGATACTAAAAAAAATATCTGTGGACTATTTAATTGCTATATCCAAGAGACAATCTTGTGCTTTGTATAAAATTCATTGCATCATGGGGACACATTTACCAGTTTATAGACTGGTAATTGGACTTTTCATTCATACTTTATATTTTCACAGCTTCTCTAATCTTGTTTAAGTATGACATATTTATGAGAGGAATTACATCACATAGCACGTGTCATAGTAGAGACTTGAGTGAAGCCTCTAAGACCTTTTCCAATCATGTGCTCCATAATTTTGTGAAATCAATTTTTTTTCACTTAAGGTAGATAATTTGCAATATCAGGGTGTATATTATATATGAATCACATCTGAGAGCTACCTGAAACGTGTAATTATGATATCTATAACTATGTATATATATTTATGTGATCTTGATATTATTAAATGAAATTATAATCTAACTTTTGAAGATATTTAGGTGATTGGTGAGGAAAAATTATCAGATAGAAGAAATAACTGTGTATTTTTAAAAAATTAATTAGAATTTTATACATAAATACTGTTTATCTGTGGAAAAAACACTGTGCATGAATGAAAACAGTTAAGTTTTTCCCACTGACTTTTTATGGGCACCTATCAAATGTGAAATTATAGGAAAAAAAGCCCTCCTTTCCTAGGTTGTTTATGTGATTGGCAGATGTGAAGCTTACCATAGCATTTTCTTATGAAGGTGCAAATGCTTTAATATTATAGCTTGTAATAGAAATAATATTTGTCAATATTTATAAATTTGAAATAGGATTTTTAATAGAAAAAATGCTTCAATAAAAAGCTTAAGTTAAAAATACTTCAAATTCCTTGTAGTGGCAACCATGAATGCTGGAGAATTTTTCCTTCTTACCCTATAGAGGCTTCTGCCATGAGGAAAGAATTATTTTTCTTAATTATATAATTTATATATGTTACATACTCTTAGCTTTACTTTGACAAGAAAAAACTGGAATTTCATAGTAACTTCTGTATTTGTGCATTACTCCTTCCTGTCCCCCAAAAAGTACTCCTCCAACTACGATGAGCTTAGTAATTTGCCTGGGACTGAAGGATGTTTTAAAGTGAAAAAAGAATATGAACTTCAAACAATATCTGGTTTACACATTTAGGATCAGGATAGTGTTATCATTTGTTATTGCTATGTGATGAACTGTGATTCTGACTCCACAATTTGTCTGTGAAGGTGTTTTTAAACCTCAGGACGTAGCTGTTGTTTTTCTCGCTTTGAATTAATCCACTCACTTTTGTCAGAGTCTGGACTAGCTCTGATTCCTGAAGCAAATACAATTCACTCTTGGCAAACATTTTTAATTAAAAAGTCCATCCCTTAGAAATAATATCCATTCTATGTCAATAGTTGTTATAACAGAGTCAGGCTCAAGATACTTATTTACATCTTAAACACCTGTGCAAAAGATTTTTCTTCGGATATTCTGGGACCTAAGGTGTCTCTGGACACATTTTATGTTATCAGTGTTAGGAGATGTAGAGGTCTTTCCTTATCCTGATAGTGATGTCCTGAATACAAGTCTGGCTCCTCAAAGATCCAGGTATTTCAATATGTTTGAGCAGATAAGATTAACTCCCTACAAGATCTCCTTGATTAATGGAGCTGCCACTGCTTGGGCAGCCCCCCCACTCTTCACAGTATTCAATACTTTTTAGTGCTTAAAGCTATTTTCTCGGCCAATTTATAGTTTCTCAAGGAGAGAAGCTTATCTTTTGTATAGGGTTTTAAAAGCTCATGCCTACTCCAGCACTTTTATTAGCTATTTAAGTACAAATAAGTAACTAACACAACTTTTTCATAATCTGCTTATCCTATCACTAACTCAAAGACATTTATTAATTGCTAATTGTATTAAAATATATTCAGATTTTTTTGATCAAAATTCCTCCATACTTTCAACACTTGCAAATGACTTCTGTTTATATTGACATTTGTTCACTAGCAAAAAAGATCTACTATCAACATAAAACAGCCAAGGGCAGGTTGATTCTTGTAGGAAGTCAAGGGAAAAGTGGTACAGATACAGATATTAATGTGGTATAGATGCCATTTATACCTAAGTTTCTTTAGAACATTGCCCCTGTAGAACAGTATGCTGTATATCATCTATGTTGGTTAGAATTGCTTAGTGATGATGGAAGATTGATGTCAACACCTTTTTGGATGTCATCCTTTCTTAACTATTTAGCATTTCATGACAGTAATTTGAAATGTATCTCACAATGCCTACTCTAACAAGAAGGGAAAAAGTCCTGCAGGAGGATCATGAAAGCCACACACTAAGTGGGGAATAATATTTGGTTCTCTCCCAACTATAGCCTTAAATTTAACAAAAGGTATGATTTTTTCTCAATGGCTGGACCTCCAGCCATTGCCCACATAAAAAATACTCAGGGAAGAAATATGTTTGCAGCCCATGCCTTTCACTGGGAACCAGTTAGAAGACTCATGAAAAATGGCTTTAACTCTCTCATGGTTTGACCCCAGCTGGCAACAGCCCCACAGAGCCTCTCACTCACTCCTCCCAAGTCTGATGGGGAGAGAATCAGGAGGGTAAAAGTGAGAAAACTCATGGGTTGAGATAATGACAATTTAAGAGGGAAAGCTAAAGCTATGCATGCAAGCAAAGAAAAACAAGGAGTTTGTTTGTCACTTTCCATGGCCAGGCAGATTTTCCACCATGCGGCTCAATCCAGTCTAATGGTAACTTGAAAAGACAAATGACATCACTCTGAACATCCCATTCTTCCTCTTTCTTTCCCAAGCTTTATATGCTGAGCGTGATGCCATATGGTATGGGATATTCCTGTGGTCAGTTGAGGTCACCTGTCCTGGCTGTGTCCCCTCCCAGTTCCTCCTGCACCCCCAGCCTGTACTCTGAGTTAAAGCCTGAGCCCTGGTTTGACATTCTACCTTGAAGTACTGCCTGTGAATGGATATTCTTTTTAGGTCCCTGGTTCAGGATTGACCAAAAGGCATTGTATGTGATTACAGTGTATTTCCCTTAAGTAATGTTTCTGAGGAGTATGCCATTTGAAGTAATGGGAAGCAGTGCCTATTTGCTTTAGGAGGGGTAAGTAGATCATATTCTTAATATACTTGCAAGCTTACATGCTCACAACTTGTCAAACCAGTTCTCATATTTAGTGTTGTTAAAGGTAATTTACCTGGGAGAAGTGCAATGCAAAAAGTGAGTCACTCCTGGAGCAGGCTTCATTGTTCAAATGTGCCATTTCCTATATGAATTCTGAATACAAAATAGCAAAAAAAATCCTGGCCTGATGTATTGAATTTTAAATAAAATAAGGTGTAAAAGGTATAAGTTGTAATGTTCACTTTTTCTCTTATTTCAACTTGAAATCAAGGTATCTATTAGCACAGAATCATGATATAAAAGAATTATTTTTGATTATAATTGACATTGTAATTGGGAACCTTAGAACCCCAGCTTTCTAACTGGAATTTTTTGAAAATTATATTTGAGATGTGCTGCATCAGACTGTAAATGGAAAGTAGTCTTTATAAGTTTTCAATATATTGGTTCCATTTTTTGATGAAGGTTCAATTTCTATAATATCTGAAGATCAATCCAGATCACTCTAGGATTCAAGAATTACTCTAGAACCAATTCTAAGTTTTAGAGATCCAACACCTCTTCCACTCCACATCTAACTCACAAGGTACCCCCCTTGACCATTAGAATGTTCTATTTTCCTGGAAAACATCTAAATGCATAGACTGTATAAAGCATTGAAAAAGCCTCAGGGATCAAACTAACCACTGAGTCCTCTGTATTGGCTGGATAATCCCTTCTTAATGGACCTAATTACCAAAAAACCATAAGTCCAAGAAATAATAATAAACAATAAAACAAAAAATAAAAATAGGTATAAAATATCGTTATTTTTTAAAACTAAAGAAATGTACCTGATGATGGCATCAATAAAGATCCATATCATTTAGACATTGAAGGTACCATTAAGAACTAATTAAAGAGGCCCTAAATTGAAGGTTCTGTTGCTAGCAATTCAGGCAGAGTCTAGAAAAATATGCATTCTATCTGTTAGACAAACGAAGCTGGGTAAAAATCCAATGATATCTTTTGATCCTGAAACAAAATCCAGAAGCTAGTGAAAAAAAATAGTATCAAAACACTCTCACAGAGTGTTTTTTCTTCAATTTGCATCTGAGTGACCGCAATAAAATTAATACTTAAGTAACTGTGATCTTTATTTAGCAAAGTTCTGAAGATTATGAAACTACTTTGCCAACTACTTAAGTATGAACTTTATTTTCAAGATTACCATTATATAGAATTCAATAGAACTCCTTACTAGCTGTTGCTGTTTGTTGAGCTCATGACCAGTCAGATTCTTTAAGACTATTTTAAGCAAGATATTTCTGAGACAAAAGTCTAGAAAGTAGAGGAGTAACTTTATAAAGCTCTTTTTGACACTTCGTAAAGCTTACACGAAAACTTCTAACAAAAATAAAAGGGGCCACAAAAAAGATAAAAAAAGGTTTCAGTTTTGTTGGAAAGATACACAGGTACTCAATGCAAATCAGACTAATTTCAATACAAATGTTTAGACATTTTATGCAGAAGTGGACAAAATTTAGAACAAGTTTGAGCAAGTGGATTGGAAGCAAGCACATATTATACATTCCCCACCTTGTTGTGTAGTTTTCACTACTTGAAATTTAGAGATACATGTAAAACTGCCAAAGATTAAACTTTTTTTTCTGGTATAATCTTAATCAACTTTTGTAGAATACTTTTGTAAAAGTGATATTTAAAAATAAAATGCATTTCTACAAAATTATCAAATTTGGGTTGAAAAGTGCTGTCTTTCTCAATGACCTTACAGTTTCTACCTGAAAAAATACTAGTGATAAGCAAACATACAGATAATTACTTCATCTTGGCTGTTGGCTTGTAACTTGCTCAGCTTAAACTCGAGTAGTGTGCCTGCATCCTAGTCTTTGCTGAGAGAGTCTCATTTATCATGGTGCAAACCAACACATTGTCAGATTCACTTATTTCAAGACTTTCTGCACATAACTCCTAGTTGTACCATTCTAATCTTGGCAGTCTCCCCAAATCCTTATCCAAAGGCAGGCTCCCTTTGCTCTCTAACTACCTCACCATTTTCTTCACCATTTCCCTCTTAGATTTGAATTCCCAGACTCCCCCTCCTTCATTCCCAGGCACCATCTCTGCTTCCACCCTGATTCCTTATCCTTATCTCTGTTTCTTCTCCCATTCCAGTCTGGCTCTCTTCCCACTGTGCTCAAGTCAGACATCTTTCCCTTCCTAATACCCTGGGAAAGAGCAAAGAGTTGAAGGTTGAGTTAAAATGCAAAAAAGGTTTTAATTTTCTTCTCTCAATTCCAGCTCTCAGTCTCCTTACCACTCACAACAAGAAGAACTGTAATTGCAAGATAAGAAATGTCCAAGAGCATAATCGATAAATAAAATTTTGAATATTAATTAAAATGATATGAAATGCAGTCTGAATTCTGTTTTTTTCTACTGAAGTATCTTTCAGCGAAATCCACAGAGCAGTGGACGAAGTGTCCCAAATGTACTCCCGGGATAAGCCAATCTACAAATTCATATGTTCACATTGCAAGATGCTTTTTTTTTTTTTTTTTATTATTAAATTTTTAATTTCATTTAAAAGGAGAATTACATGCTTGCATTTGTATGTCAGAAATAAACAGGAAGGCATGTAGGTACGTCTGACATTAACATAAGGCTAGGATAATTTTGCAGTTGACTTTGAAAGTAAACAAATGTGCTTGTTCATTTCCTGGACAATATTTTTATTCTCCTTTGCAACTAAATGACTTTGTATAATAAAGAGTGCT
The DNA here is from genome assembly GCA_013390045.1 of Picathartes gymnocephalus. NCBI lineage: Eukaryota > Metazoa > Chordata > Aves > Passeriformes > Picathartidae > Picathartes > Picathartes gymnocephalus. Next base: position 20,763 of record WEKY01038888.1, read on the forward strand.
TCCAGATACACTTTTTATATACACATGAATAGAACACTGGCATTTTAAGATTTTTGTTCATGAATGACAATATACATTGATTCATTTTAAAAAATATATTTGCACGCAATATCTGTTCAGTAGGGAGATTTTAATAAAATATAATTTATTTCATTATGCCTTAGCAATTTCTACTCTTTCCCATGTGTGCCACCATGGAAATTTCATTATTCATATTAGCATTTAGACCTTTGTTTTATTCAGTGACTGCATCTGCTAAGAATTTGATGTATTTCCATTAAGCGGCACACCAGTAAAAGAAAATAATGGCTGAGAAGAGGAAAAAAAAAAAAAAAGAGAGAGAAAAGAAAATCAACAAAAAGCAAAACACATTAGCTCTACAAAAATGAGGGAGAACACATCTAAGAATCCAATTTGGATATGAAAGTTTGATTAAGGTAAGAATACCTGTGATTCCTAACCCTCACATCCCTATATCCTCAGTCTGACACAATCACAATTTTCTCTTCAACCTTAATTTTAACTTGATGCGGAGAAAAATAAATCTTATTAGAACACCCTTGTTTAACTCCACAGAGTTACTGATATATAAAGTGATTTTAACAGCCAGAGAGCGTTTGTTTCATCAAGAGTGTCTGGATCATATAATGAGGTAAAGAACAGTGTGTGTAAGTAAAGGAGCTAAGGGAGCCCAACACTCTCTTCTCACACACCTTCCAAGCACGCTCTTAGCCTACTGATAGCATTAGAATGCAGAACAAGGAGTGGGAACTGTGTAGCCTTTCAGTATATTGGCAGCTTCCCATCATTTGACACATGGGGGAGCAATAAAAAGGAGTGGCTGAACTTCTAAAGCTTTGATTTTTTTTAATGTGAGGCTCCCAAGACTCCTGCCTTTGTCCTTTTTTGCTGCAATAAGTTCACTCATCTTCCATTTCCCTCTTATGTGTCCTCCATATTATATCTCTATTCTGTATAGTTTTGTCAGACAAGTCCCTTTGAGGCATTCTGCCAAGCTTGTGGAAGGGAAGATTCAGCAGCTGTAAGTAGCTACTGCCCCTCTCAACCAGCACAAGCCCAAGCCAAGGAAATTGCTCTGCGAATGCCCTGAAGTGCAGCAAGCCAAAGAAACAGCTTAATTTGCCATACGATGTTGTGCAGCCCAGAAGCAAAGGGTTTATTAGTATTAGTCTTTGCCCATCATGGCACCAATCAGCATATATTACTCATATATTAGCACCTTTGTTTTGGGGGTTTTTTGTTAGGTGTTTTTGGGTTTTTTTTACATTTCTTTTTCTTCTTCTTTTTTTTTTTTTTTTTTTTTTTTTTTTTTTTTTGAAAGGAACGACAAGAATTATTCCTTCTCAGTTCAATGATCGTGTTTTATGACCTTTCAGGAAACACTGAATAAATGATGCATGGGTTATTATTGGGTCAGTATCTTATGTGAGTTTAGCAAACAAGACAATATTGAAATACTGAATTACCACATAAACAGGACCAATATTGCAAACATTTCGGTTCCTTGCCTGTTTAAAATTCTCACTTCTGAGTGAAGAGCAATTTCTTGCTTCATATTCTGCTCTGTGCTGACCACAGATGTTTTTGAGGTGCAAATTAAGCACACGACAGAAAAATGAAAAGACAAAGCATATGAAAGCAATCAATCTGTTATGCATCCATATGCCTCAGAGATTTTTAATTGCCACTGGGGGATTTCAAGGAATTTCTAAAATTAATTGCAGAGATGAATACTCTCCTAAGAATTGAATAGTTGGGTAAGAGCACTAGCAACTATGTAGAAGGACCAAACCTCTCACATCCTTTCACAAAACGTCTGTTTAGAAAAAGTGTCCTGTTTAACTTAAAGATGCATAAACACAAAAGTAAGCAAGTGAACAATCAAAAATATTAAGATATTTCATCCATCTATAATGACAACCCAAGTGGAAAAAAAAAAAAGAAAAAAAATTAGTGGTACTTACTGCTTTCTCAAGTAGTGTCTGGTTGATGTACAAAATTCTGCTCTTTTTAAGACTTTCTCTCCAAATAAATATTTTCACTGCTGGGTTAATGATTCTTTCTGTTTATTTGCTGGAGGATTTGCTGTAGTCCTTAGAATTCAACATTCCCAGAAAAGGGTCTTTAGTATAATAGATAATCAAACCAAATTATTTCTGGTGTTGTTTTGGGATTATTTTAATAAATGAATAAATAAAACCCAATACAAACCCAGTAAAAATAATATTACATATTATTATTGAATTAATTTAATATTAGGGACTTTGGGCTTGGACATACAGGATGCTCAGAGAAAAATAATATCCTGCATAATTGTTTTTTTGATCTCTTTTAGTTATTTGAGCCTCAATATTGAATGTGTCAATCCCCTGTGTTAGCAGTTTTTCATCTGTCAATCCATAGTCTACTTGAATTAAGTTTTATCTGCCAAAAATTTTATTTTATCTGCAACAGAATGCACCTTTATTTTTGCAAATGTGATAACTGCAGTTTGGCTTTGGAGAAAATAAGTGCCAACTGTAGATCTGTACACAGGTTCCACAGCTGTTATTGGCTTTAAATTGCCTTTTGTTTCACAGTAAAATAAAAGTATAATAAGAAAAAAGGTAATGTAGAATCATGTGCAATGTCTAATACTTTCAGTCTCTTCACTGTCAGATTTTCTTTTTATTTGTTTTATTTTGGCGGGAATCAGTGGAATATATTGGCTACAATACTTGCAGATGGAAGCTAAGCACAGATGTGCCAACACAGGCTCCAGGTTTGTGAGTATACACATTTTTATCGCAAGTAGAGCAAATAGCTTTCTCTAGATTATCCAAGCTGAAGTTGAAAAAGTGCCATATATAAAAGATTTCCTTCTGGGAACAGTTGAAATTCCATGTACAACTGCACTTTGAATAGAAGATTATTTTTTGATGCTGTTTTGGGGCAAATCTGTTTCCTTTAGTATTGTAGACATTACTGTGGTTTTCTTGAGAAGATGTGCATCGCCTACATGAGTTGCTTCGCACACAGCAGCAGTAAACAGAGCAGAAGCATATTTATCTAACTCAAGAACAAGAGGGTCCATTTGAACTCTTGCTGAGCATAACTCCACTGCATTGGGACACCAGCTGATTTTACACGCCTTGAAAGCTTTGGGGAATTGTGATCATTGATGGTTTTACATTCTACAAGATTAGAATTTTGAATTGATCCTTTCACTCGAATTCATGACCAAAATTAAGTGCTTTAAACAGTTTTCCTTCTGGTTTTGAAAGATTTGTGGCCTGTTTCATACTTTTTTTCACAGTGACTCCATAAAAACTTGATTGTAAGAGTGACTTGGTCTCAGACCTTCAGCATTCTGTCTTTTTTTTTAGTCTTTCCAAATAATTTCTGTAAGATTACATAACAGAAACAACCTTTGAGAAATAAGTAGTTTCTAGGAAATATGCAATAAATGTGCAATAAATTAAGGGGCAAAATATGACAAATGACAAGCTATTTCATATCAATGGTTTTGGTTTCATTTTCTAGTTTCACAGCCTAATACTTGAAACACTATATGTTCCTAACTGATATTTAATGTTTTCTCTTTACTACATTAATATTTAAAGAAGTCTAAAGAGTTTTTGTTTTTAAAATATTCATGACTGCTGCTCTTTTATGTGAAACAAATTTCAAAGGAAGAATCCCTAATTCACTTATTAACCAATTCACGTCTTCTCACTTCCCTAAGCAATTTTTAGTGGTTTTATCCATTAATCTGAGTCGAAGTGCAAATCTGATAATTGCATTGAAGTAAAAAATATTGAATAGATTTACCTTTGGGAGCACGGCAAACTATTTTTTTCAGCTTTCTTATTGACACTGGAATTACACGACTTGGAAAAGAAGGCATATTTCAAGGGCAAAAATAATTACCGCAAAGAGTTAATGTTTATCTGAAATATATTTTCTAAGCTTTCTCCCACTCTCCAGAAACTTGCTTTGATGCCTTTTAATAACAGATATTAGAACACTGTTCTAGAGGGTTTAGCAATGAAGGACTCTCAAGAAACGTAAAGGTAAAAACTTCAGTGTGTAACCATACAGCTCTTTTCCCACTGGTGAGACTGTCCCAAGGCATAGCTGTGTAGCAGAGTTCACAAGTTCATTCAGCTCTGCTGTGTGGTGGAGAGAATACAGCCCTCTTTTACCTGAGTACCAGAAGTGGATGCAGAGTCAGAGGCTGCCCCATCGCTTCACATGGAGAGCAGGTGACAGCTGCTGGTCCTCTTTGCTCTTTACTGCTCTGGTCTGAATTTACCTTGGCAGCATGAGCATGACAAACTCATGTCATCAGCAATATGTTCAGACAGGGCTTCCCTTACTGTTGTTTTAATTTTCAAATGTAGCTTGTGAAATTTACTCTGTTTTTCAGATGAGCATCACAAGAGACCGATGCCAATCTGCAGAAGATTTTCCTCCAGCAATCTATATTTGAGCCCATGGCAGAGTCTGCAGGCAGTTTTTTGGCAGCATCAGATATACTTCTGTGTTTGCCACTTAATTAACTGTTGACGGACCATCTGGGCAGCTTATTCCTTATGCATGTAATTTTTCTTTGATTCACCTTGGAATCTCTATAAGCAATGCACATTCTTCTATTAAAAAAAAAGAAAAAAAATCATTGGGTAAGTCTCCTTTGTGATCAATGTATAAGCATATTTTGAAGGCTATATTGTACCAAAAAGCTGTTAGATTAGCTGATTTACATACTTAGAACTTCCAGAGAGGAGGGTGAAATTGGTTAAAATTGACTTTACAATCGTTTTATCCCTAAAATACTTAAACAATCATTTGTCATTTCTCAGGGAAAAATATGCACTACAATTTTCTATTAATGTCTTTAATTTGTTCTTATGGGATTTCAGAAGAAGGTGAAAGCCCAAAAGGTAGTTTTAAAGAGGAAGAAGGAAAAATTCAGATTGTTTTTCACTACCTAAAACAGATGACTGTGAAAAATTTCTGTTGTAACAAATATATAATAGAAGCCATCCTAGCCTTATTTTCAAAACCTCTAACCTCTAAATCAGGATCTAATTAATTAGTCCCTGTTCTGAAGACATTAGAAATAAATGCCTGATTTCAGGGGTGATACCTTCAGATAAAGCAAAACAAATTTAACTCCTGTGAGAGAATAAAGACCTGAAAAGAATCCAAAAAATAAAATTTAAAAAAAAAATTACATATCCACATTTACCTCACTTTTTAATTTTTTTTCCTGGATAAACCTATTTTCATTGTTTATTTTGTTTGGGTTTTTTGTGGGTTTTTTTTTTTGTTTGTTTGTTTGTTTTTTTTTTTTGGTTTGTTGTCTTAGTATTATAAACTATCTTTAAATTATCATATTATTTCTGAAATTACTCAAAATCTTGTGCATTTTTCAACTTAAATTTTCCTAAGTCTCCATACAATAGGTCCTAAGTCCAAAATAAAACTGGAAAAGGACAACATACACATTCAGAAACTACCAAATTTTGCAGAATCACGACAGCTTATTAGAAATATTCTGATGTTTTTGTGACATTTATAATATATTTTTTAATTGGAATTGATATCAATTTTGGATGACTTTCTCCTTTCTTCATTGATATCTTTGAACTTAATTTAAATTATTTTGAGTATTTGTAGGTTCCAGTGAAGTCAATGACCACATTTCCTTAAAGGGCTCAAAATCAGAAGGAAAATAAATGAACTTCAGTTTTACTCCGCAGACACTCTGACAAGATATCTACATAGATATTTACATCTTGCTCCAGCACAGTGTTCCAGAAGTAACAGGAAATCCCCTCCTCTGCCATACAGAGTTGTTATTTGAATTAATTGTGGTAGTAATTTAATTAGGAATTGATAAAGAATATTTAATTTTGTTTCATTTTATTAACCTCATGCCAGTTGTAGCACTCTAACTTGTAGTTGCACTTCATTAATAAATAAGTGACTGAACACAGTTTTTGTATTTTGTTGTACTTTCCTATAATCCCTAATCTGTTTAAGGTGATGTCACTGTATTTCATGCTCCTATTTTTGCCTTAAGAGATCCTACAGTGATTCTGAGCCATTTACCAGTGATCAGCACCGTACACTTTCTTATCCTCACAAGGTTACAAAGCCAGATAGATTAATATTGAAACTCTTCAGTCTAAATAAACTTTGCTGCTTTTCCTTCTTATTATTTGTTATTTGCATTAATACAGGGCCTAGAAACAGACTAAGACAGCTGGCAGATTTTATAGCTAGTATCCTTCTGGACAAAATGTTCAGCTCACAGCTGGATAAACACATCATGAGATGGTGAGCAACTGGTTCAGGGGTCAGGCACAAAGGATTTTAGTGAGTGGGGTGACATCAGACTGGTGTCCTGTCACTACTGGGGTTCCACAGGGCTCCATCTTCAGCCCTGTGTTCTTCAACATCTTCATTAATGATATGGACACAGGACTGGAAAGGATACTGAGCAAGTTCCAGATGATACAAAACTGGGAGGAGCTGTTGATGCCCTTGAAGGCTGGAAGAGCCTGCAGAGAGACCTTGATAAATTACAGGTCTGGGCAATCACCAACCAATGGTTCAACAAGGGGAAGTGCTGGATTCTGCACTTGGGTTGGGGCAGCCCTGGATGTATAGACAGGTTGGGGAATGAAGTGCTGGAATGCAGTGAAGTGGAAAGGGAAAGGGACCTGGGTGTCCTGGTTGATGGAAAGTTGAAATTGAGTCAGCAGTGCCCTGGCAGCCAGGAGGGCCAACCCTGTCCTGGGGGGTGCATCAGGCACAGCATCGCCAGCCGGGCAAGGGAGAGGATTGTCCTGCTCTGCTCTGCACTGGGGCAGCCTCACCTCGAGTGCTGGGGGAAGTTTTGGGTGCCACAAAATAATAAACATATAAAGTTATGATAGAGTGTCTGAAGAAGGGCTACAAAGATGGTGAGGGTCCTTGAGGGGAAGCTGTACGAGGAGCAGCTGTGGTCACTTAGACTGTTCAGCCCGGAGAAGAGGAGACTGAGGGGAGGCCTCATTGCAGTCTGCAATCACCTCATGAGGGAAAGAGGAGGGGCAGGCACTGGTCTCTTCTCTGTGGTGACCAGTGACAGGACCCATGGGAATGACCTGAAGCTGAGTCAGGGGAGGTTTATGTTGGATATTAGAAAAAAGGTTCTTCACCCAGAGGGTGTTTGAGCACTGGAATAGGCTCTCCAGGGAAGTGGTCACAGCACCAGCCTGACAGAGTTCAAGAAGCATTTGGACAATGCTCTCAGGCACATGGTGTGACTTTTGGGGAAGGGCCTGTGCAAAGCTAGGCCTTGGACTCAATGATTCTTGTTGGTCCCTTCCAACCCAGCATATTCCATGATTCTGTGATAGCTCACACCTTATCTAATCATACAGGCTGCAACTGAATTAAGTGAAAAAAAGGGAACTTAATATTTTTAAAACAAGAGTAGTGGATGAGCCATAAAAATGGTATAATTCATATATATATTTTCAATACCAAATGACATCTAAACTTTTTGGGGATGCAAATTTAGCCTTGGATTCTGAAATTGGATCTTCACAAACAAATTCCATGTACATGTCTTTTGGGAGTTTCCATGAATAAAATGCCCCTCTTCAAAACATTAGTCTATGCCTTTGTAAAGATCAGATAGCAAAATTAGGACAGTTCATTAGGAGATTTCAAAGGCTTGTAAAGCCATTTCATATCCTACTAGAACACGAAATGCACATACACCCACACTCCCACAACCCCAACAGCTCTTCCCCCAACCGAAGAAGAAACAACAAAGCAAAAAAAAGTTTCTTTTGGTTATTTGAATTTATTGGAATTTGTTTGCATTTTATTGAAATGCCATGAATACTAGACATGAAGCTACACTATTTAGATCTAAAAAAGTGAAGTAGTATCCAAATTGTAATTTCTCACAGAATCAATGTCCTTACTTCTCATAAACTGTTCTAAAAGTGTCTTCTAGCCCCAGTGACTTCAGCTGTGACTGAAACCTGTACCCTCTTCCTTATTCACAGTCATTGAAGGGTTCACTAAATGTTGAGCAGAATTCTAAAAGCTTATTTTTTGGTCTAGGCACTTATTGTTGTTACAAGATTTTTTCCCTTAATATCCAGAAGGAAGGAGAAGAAAAGAAGACAATTTCCTGAAAAAGCATTTCATTGTGCACTGTTTTCTCTTTACAGTTCTTATGAGGCTATGAATGTTAAGAGCAATAAACTGGTATTGGCAAGTAATTACTCCTTTATGGAGTGCCATTTGCATTTGATGCATGCTGGTAGACAGGTGATGATTATCCCAGAAACTTCCCCTAGAGCTGCATTCATGCTCCTAATCTTTGTTATAAAGCATGCCTAAATTTTTTATTATATTTTGAAATAAAAAATGAATATAGAGAGACAGATATTTCCACAGGATGATATATGACTGTTAAGTGAAGATACTTATAGGACAGAAGAAATTTCTAGGGTGATTAGACTCAGAAGTAACACCTTAAGATTATGTGCATAAATTAGGTAAAAGTAATCTGAACCTCTGGAAACAATCTCTAAAACCAAAATCTACATTTTCTACTTTTGGTTTACTAATTCATAAGTTGATCTTATTTTTATCTTTTTGTTTGTTTTTCTTTTAATTAAAAAAATGCAAGTACTTCAAAACAAATTTTAAACCATTTTTAAGTGTATCTCTATTGTGTACGTTCCTGTCATGCAGCACTTGCTATTTTGCATCAGTCATCTTTAAAGCATGTGATGAAATGTTCAGGCTTCTCCTAAAGGAGGTTCAGTATCAGTTGCACTGTTTAAAAACTAGACATGCAACAAGAAATAATACAGAACCATGGTTTTCCTTTTGTTTTGATTGGGGTTTTCTGGCATTGAGCTCTCTAAATGTATTTGATGTTGGCCTTACAAAATTGCTGGCTGGTTTTCAGATGTTTTATTTTAATGGAAGGTTAGCTCAATGAAAAATAAAAGGCTCAACTCAGCAGAAAATTCTAGTTGAATGGACAAATTCATTTTCCATGCATACAATATTAGCTTACTATAGACTTTATAAACTAAATTCTTCCAAAAATATAAATGAACTAGAGGCTATGCAATTCAAATTGAGACAAAGATTTAAACATTTGTCACAACGGTAGATTTAAAACATGCATCTAAATAAGGGCATAATTATAGTCTGATGCACAAAAATTATCACAATAATAAAAGAAGTATAAAAATAGGAGTGTATTATGCATTTGTATGATGTATTTGCACAGCAAATGAGAGGAATTTCAGAATGATGTTGCTAAGAGTTATGAGCATCTTTTTACATAATTCATCAGGGTGCAATACATTCTGCTTTTAAACAGGGAGACAAGCACAACACTAAATTGTGAGGCTTTAAATGGAAGTTTAAGACATGGTGTTACATTTGATTTCTTAGTTGTCTGTTTTGGTTCTATTTGGTTCTATGACTATGACAGTTACTCGTCAAGTAAATAAATTTTCTTAGTAAGCTGAATTTCGTTTTTTTTTTTTTTTAAGATATAATGTGATACTACAAGAAATAATGTAATGTGTTAAACTGTGTGTATTGCCTGCTTCACTTGGAGTAAAATCCCATTTCATTTGTCTATAACCCAAATATGATTTAATAGGAAAAGTCTCTAGATTGGAACTTTCTGCATAAGCGAGTACAGGTAAGGCCAAGCCAACAGGACTCACCAACATGGGCTGCTATCAGTGATGGGAACTAGATCTTTATGTAATAATTTTTCTCAGTTGTAAGAAGTGTTTTGTTTTGGTTTTCTCTTGGATGAATTACAGAGATACGTGAACAATAATTCCAGTGTATTTTCTTAATCTTCTAATTTTACATTCATATTTAGCTCCATGGTTGCCCACAGAAAAATACTGAAAAAAACCAAAAAAACTCCTATATACACAAAAAGACACATTAGAACCGAGAGATTTACATTACAAAACTCATCTATTGGTTGTTTTCCATAGACAGAAGTGAAACTAGTTTGTTTTTTCCAGAAGCTTGTGAAACAACAAACCGTGTACACTTATTTCCCACTCCCTTCACAATACGTTATTTAATGTACTACTTTAAGCTTGAAAAAATCAGAAGTTTTATTTAAGATGCACAGTACTAGATATTACAGATACATAAGATATATGATTTTAAAAAATGAAAAAGAGTGCATCATATTATCAACTTGATTGAATTCTGTTCAAATGGTTTGGACCAGTGCTATTCAGCATCTCTCTGCAGAGCCATATTACTGTGTAAGGAAAAGGCACAATTGCAAGGATAATAAAAATAATAATTAGAATAAAAATCTTTTGCACTGTAAATGTAAATGTTTGAGATATTTGCATATCTCCATTGGACATTATTTTTCAATGAATAGGGTTTAACTTAAACAAAATCCATAATATTCATTTTGCAAGCAGAATCTATATATCGGTTCTACTTAAACATAACATAAAGAAGGAAATAAAAAATTATAAACCTATCCTGAATCCTAGTATGAACACTTCTTTATATAATATCTTTAGAAGGAATAAAAACTAGAATTTGTGTCTGATTTAAGCTAGATTTTTTTGTAATTTTTAAATAGGCTATGGAATAACTGATACACATCTCAGTCTCTTAAACACACCAATAAATAACAGATTTAGCGCAGCACAAAATTTTTGGATTGTCATGGCAATATAGGATATCACTGAAACATATTTTTAATACCCCACCATGGAAATCTTTTTCCATCACCTACTTAAACCCGGAAATGTAAAAAATTGTGCCCTGTTTTATATCCTGCTCTAAATGCCCATGTTTTTCTTAGACAGTTTAGAGCATTCACAATCTTACAATAACAGAGCTCTCTAATGGTTAACATGTGATCTTACAGAGACACCAAAAATTTATGTTCTCCTGCTAAAAGCAGTCCAGTTCGGTGGATATTGTGATAGCATATTTAAGAAGCTGAGGTCTTCAGAGAAGACAGCTAAATCTAATTTCTTTTAACTTACATCAGTAGAAAGAGGAAGTGCCCTCCTAAATACAATGGTAACAGTACACTTGGACTGGACATTGCAAGCCATGAGTAAATACATTCTGTTATTCTGACTTCATTTAAGGATTGTCTCATTTTTCAGTATATAAATTGATATAATAAGAAGATTTAATGACTTACATTCTTGAATCTTGATCTGTGAATCTGTAGATGAGCTGTTGTAAACACCACTTGGAAATTTGCTTTCTTAGAGGTACAGCTTCAAACAGAGCTGGAAAACAACATAATTTCTTTCTTAAGTTTGTTTTCCATTAAAAATTTTAATACAAAAAAGTCACTTTTATTCTTTAAACAAATTTTTTTTACTTACTCCATATCTAAAGATAGCTTTAATTATCTCTAAGGAGGTTTCCTTTGGCATATTTGCAGGGTTGACTCTTTTCATCCTGGTTTTATGTTGATTGTAGGCTGAAGTTATCTAAGACTTTGCTAAAAATAGAATTAAACTTCATTGCTAAATAATGAAAGCATTACTGGCAGATTATTAATAAAAACCCTGTAATGTTTATGGGCACCTAGAATATTGATAATTTTATATAGGAAGTTATCATGCATATTATATGAGAAGCAAGCAATCAAATATTTAAAATGGATTGAATGATTCAGCATATTAATAATGGATTACATCACAAGGCCTCTCATTAAAAGAGTTATTTCTGTACAGGTCAATAGGAAACAGACATTATTGCCATGTAAGAAGTGCTGGGTTTTTCCTGATCTGGACTTTTAGTAGGAAAACTTCCATTGACATCAGAGTTTCAGGACAAGGGTTACGTTCTAATTTTTACTATGCTTTGAGGGAGAAAATGGCTTCATAAAACGGAATATGTTTCAGGAAAGGTTGTGGTGGATCTCTTAAAGATGAAAAACTTCACTCTTACCAGATGCCAAGATGACAAAAATCTCTCTGTGATACAGCTTTCATTTTATCTGATGATCAGATTTATATTTTTAAACAACCTGCCGAGTGACGCAGAAAGTTAAGTAATTGCTTCACATTCAATTTTTTTCAGAGAAAGGGAAATAATTCATAAACTAAAACAATATTTTAATGGACACATTTGAGAAACCATTCAAGGAAATCCATAATTTTCTAAGTTTCAAAAACCAGAGAACAACTGGGTGTTCTCCTCAATTAAAAAGCAGGAAAGACCAAAAATATCATAGAGCTTCTTCACATTAGTTTCTTTTCAAAAGCAGAAAATAATTGTTTTCTCCAATTTCATGGCCCAAAAATGTTGCAGTGTTTACTATAGTAAATTCAAATTTATCCCAAAATTATCCATATCAGAAATAAAATTCTTCTCCCTTTTTTTTTCTTCTAATTCTTCCTTATGCGAGCAAATTCCCTGTACACAAGACATAATATAATTTTGAAGATTATTAGGGCAGAAAGGTGAGGAAATGCTAGTGATAGTATAAAATTTAGTAGTATCTATTAGGGAATATTCAAGTTCTCAGAACATTTCTAGAGTTACAGACAATACTTTCAGACTGATTGCTTAAATGCAGAAGAAACCCTCTCCATTATATCAACAACTTTCATTTGAAACATAATTCAGTTGCTCACATACACAGCAGGAAATAAAGAAGGGAAAACAGGCTTTCAAAATCAAATATTAAAACTAAATGTCTGTAGACTTACAGCAGATAACAAACAAGCAAAAAATATTAATGACCTTTGCTATAATTTGGCAAACTACAACACAGCTGGAAACACTGAAGGAAGAACCTATAAAAAAACCTTTCAGTAAATACAAATTCTGCTTAGCAGGGAAAGAAAAAGGAATTCTCTGAAAACCCATTAAAAGTCACAGTATGAAGTGGTATAAAGAATTAAAAGGGACAACATAATACAGTAGTCTAAAATCAGCATGTTATATGGGAAATTAATAGTGATTACTTCATCTGAATTTCCTTTCTAATGGGAAATTGCATTCCAAAAGTACTATTCCGAAAAAATTAATGTACATAAATATTTTCATCTTGAGGTAAAAATTTCACCGAAACGCAGATTTAGGTGGGGGGTTTTTTGAGCTCCCATCTAAATTTCACTGAATTGAATCAAATATTTGACTTAATTGGACACGTTATTGGACAATATATTCAAATTATGACTGCCTTAAAAAAATTACAGTTTATTCTGGAAAATATCTGTAGGAAAGAATAAGAAGGTAGGGAACTTAATCCAAAATTGATGTTGAAATAAGGAAGCTTGTGACATCTACTTTTATTTTTAATGGTTTAAACCTTTATTTTAGACTTAGGTTTTTAAATAATTTCCTATGAAATTCTAAATCTTGCAATGTGTGTACTTATATATGTCTAGACAGAACTTCAGGGGAGAAGAATAAAAGTACAACAGTAATCTGTTTCTGCATTTTCTGTCTCTCAGTGGATTCATAATGTAACAAAAGTCTTGAAACTTAAATTGTGTTTCTGCAGCTTACCATATGCAGAATACATCTGTGTCCCACCACAGAGACTAGCATAGAGCTAGTCAAGTAAGTTTGTGACTCAGAAACATTATTAATTCTGGGATTAATCTGCTGCCTTTATTTGTGAAGCAAGGTAATTCGGCAATGCTATCCATTGTGTCCTAGAGCCTTTGGTTATCACTTTCAGGGCCCACTACTTAGGTCAGACCTGGGCTTCTGCCTAGAGAAGGAAGAAAATGTAGCCTGAAAAATACATTCCGAAGTCTGAAATTAAGGTGGTTCTTCCAGATTGATTCCCAAGACCTCTTGAGCAGAGCTGTATTTCCGTGCAACACGAGCATAGCAAATTTCAGTGCCAGGATACACCAGACTAGCTGCTCAGCATTCCTTGTTGTCAGCATGTACATTCGTATAGCTTTTATTCCAGGATACTTGGACATTCAGAAACTTGCTGCTACTAACCTGAAAACATACCCGGATATCCTGCAGAGATGCCTAAAAGTATTGTTTATCTCTTGAGTATTAGACAGCACATTCACCAAGTGAGTTGGTGATAAATAATACTTTAAACATGAAATGCTGAAAAGACAAGATTAAAATAACGAAAGCTGCAAAAGAATTGGTATATAATAGCCAGGGATTTTTTCTCGGTTTTGCCACCAATTTTGTAGAGCAGAGAGAGAAAAAAGAGTTTTCCCTAAAATTCTCCCTAAAGCAAGAGATGGTAGATGGATGGATAAACAAAATAAAATTTCCCCTTCTGTACCCAGCAACCCTGTTGAGCAGTGCCACTAAAAAAATGATTGCTTGCAAAAGAAAACCTCCTCACAAGCATGAGTTTCTCTTGTCAAATGGGAGAATAATTCAAAGGCACATCTGAAAGAGACAGAGGAGGAATATGAATGCTGGATTAAGGGTTTAGACACCAAAAGATAACACAGTGCAGTGTCTGACTTTTAGTCACTGTCATAGGAGAACATGAGTTACAAGCTTCCTACTTAGGATCTAAGAAAAGTCATAATGCCAGACCTTAAAAAGAAGCCTAAATATACTTGTTGTGGTTGGTCATAGGTTTCTGTATGTACATAAATACCAACCCACTGCTATTTACTTCAGACTGGTGACTACTTGTGAGTAACCTTCTTCCATATAGTAGCTATAATTTTGTATAAAGATTGTGACTACTGTTCATCCTCAGAAACAGCATGGCAGGCCAATGAATATTTAAAATGAGTAATAAATGCAATCTTGGATGTAGGTTGAAAATCGTAGCACACATGTATATGGAAAATGCATTCTGAAATAGGAAAATAAAATGTATTTAGGGAGAGATGATGTTTTATAGATAACTTTGTATAAAACTTTAAATAAAACTTCAAAGTAAAAGCACCTCTCAAGTCAGACACAGCAAAGGAACAGAAGACATAATCATACCCATGTGGATATTTGAGTGAGAAATTACGAATCAAACACTTTCCCTCCAGGGAAACACTGAAGGCAGAAGGCACTGCATTCTGGGTGATATAGTCGTTGTGAAATTGTCTCATCATCTCTCTTCCTTCAGCAATACAGTAAGAACGAAACAAACAGCAAACTCCTCTCAATTCTCACCCTCCACAAAAAAATTCCAGGTACTAGATCATTCCAGATATATTCATCTGCAAACCTGGACTCTGGAAGGATTTCTGACAACAACAGAGTTAAACAAACTTCATCCTTTTTCTAAAATGCCCAAGAGCACCTGTCCTGTGTTTTGCCATTTGGTCCATTTTGCTAGTGGAAGGATTCAATTTATCACACTTTACATTTCTGATCAGATAGTCCATGGTATATACAGTTTCCATGTTCTTCACATTGCCCATCTGAGCCATCTACAAAACAAAGTTTTGTGATGCTGTGATTTCAGAATGAGTACCGTACTGCTAGACAGAGAAGCCCACAGCATCTCTGAAGTTTATGCATAATCTGAACAGACTATTAGCATAAATGGGCAGAGCAGAGGCAAAATCTAGAGGAATAATTGTCTTATGGCAGCTGAGAAGCTGTCCTTACACTGAGATTTTGAAGAATTCATATTAGTCCCCCTGGTAAAAAGCAGAATTGACCACTTGAAGAAATTTTTAGGTTCATTTGTTATGATTAACAAATACGAAAGCATACTTGCTCACCACACTCCTTGTATGACTGCAATAGTTTAGACCCCAGACAAGGCTGGGTTGTAAGACCCCAGATGAGCCTTGATCTCCCCCTTTCAAAGGGTCTCAGTGGAAACAGTCTGTCATTCACTGGAGCAGTATTGCAATAAGACAGCACAAATCTTAGGAATACAGTACTGAAGGCCTTCTCTCAAACTTCTGTTCTTCAGTGTATTCTGCTCCTGTTTACCATTGTTCAATCAATTTCTGTTCCAAGCAAGTCTGAACTATTTCTGGCTGAATTATGAATGATAAATTAAGAATGCTTGATTCAAATCAGTGACTCATTCTACATGGACAAGTTGTTTCCATATTCTGTGAACGCTGTGGAGAGAATAATATTAATTTAATTTCTTTGAGAGATATGAGCATTGAGAAACAATTTAGTGAAAATTCAGGCAAAATACATTTTATAAATATGCTGTTATAAAATGTGTTTAACTCTGTAATAGAACCCATATACATCTCATTCAGTGAGGATCATCTGCTTCTCTTCCCAATATGTCAAACTAATTCCATTAGTTCTGCAAAAGACTTACTTACTTATTTCATATCAATTTATTATTTGTCTGTCATGATTGATTCTTCCTCTTAATTTTCATTCCATTATTTTATAATAATAAATACCTTTCTCCTTCCTTTCCTCTGATACTGGAAAAAAGTAAAGGGAACCTTTACCATGTAGAGTTTGGTGTTGCATTTCTTGTATTTATCTAACTTCATTTTTCTTCCCCCAGTAGAGAAATTTTACCTTGAAAGGTTATCCCCCTGTTAAGCCAAAAAACCCCAAACCAAGAAAACCAAGCAAAAGACAAACAAGAATCCTGAAAATTCCCATACCAATTTTTTCCCCATGTCGCTTTAACTCGTTACATTTTAATTCCACTGAAATTGTTATCCTGAAATAGTCTTTCTACATCAATTCTTGTAGCTAACCCTTCCTATGCTGTCTTTCAATAGCTACAGATAACTTACCTACTATTTATTAAGTACCATTCACTCCACTCAGTTCTTATGCACTTAGATAAGTCAAAATGTGTAGATATATGCTTTTGCCTGATTTAAAAAAAATTTCTTAGTGCTGAGAGAAACATAATTAATGTATTTTTAAAAAAAAAAACCAGATTTTAATGAAGAAAATATTTTGATTGATTAAGGCTGCTACATGTATCTAACCCAATCCACAGAATTACCACTACAATACATAGAATTTTTATTCTAATTGTCTACTGGTATAAATATTTCTGATAGCTTTTCCTCTTTTCTATCCCCGCATGGAGACTTTTAAAATCTGCTTAAATTATTCATCTTAGTTGGTCATGTTATCAAGGTTTTCCTAAATTTCCTATTGCAATCACTTCCCAATGTAATCCTAAAAGAAATCAAAATTTAAAAGAAATATTTTTTATCTTGAAAATCAGATAAGATATTACATAGAGTTCTTGTTACTTGTTTAGTTTTAGTATTAAGAAATGTAAGAGAATAATTTGCTTTAAATTGTTTTGTTATTTAATAAGAAAATGAAGAGGAAAAATTGCTCAAGCCAAAGATGAAAGAAAATTATGTAAAACATATAAAGGTCATTTCCTAGTAAAATTCTAAAATTGTATCTTGCTTATAAGTCCT
>WEKY01038889.1:0-27281 GCA_013390045.1 Picathartes gymnocephalus
CCCGCTCCCTCCCGCTCCCCGCTCCCGCGTGGCACTGCGGAGCCGGAGACGTGACCCGAGCGGACTAGCTTCGCCGCAGCTCCAGCCTCTCGCCGTAGAGTCGCATGTCCTCGATCCAGAACCTCCAATCCTTCGGTAAGAGCCGCCGGCACGCCGCCACCCCTTCGGCAAACCCACCCTTCGCCCCCGGCCCCCTCCTTCTGTCCCCGGCCCCGCCGTCCTGCCTCCGCCTTCCCGAGGGCCGCGGGCCCCCCGCCCCCGCGGTGACATTGAGCGGTGTCGCCGTCGCCGCGGTGCTCCGTGAGGCAGGGCCGGCGGCTCGTCCTTGTCCTCCCGCGTCGCCGGCCTCGGGACGTGCTCAGTGTGTGCGGCGGAGAGACCTCGGGCGGGAGGCTCAGCCCCTCGGTGCTCCCGTAGGAGGTGCTGCCATGTTCTCAGCTCTGACACCCCGTATCACGGGCTCATATGCTCTGCTAAGGAAATAATTTCATCAGTTACGGTTGGTTTGCTGTCTCATCCTCAGCAATGTCCCAAAACGCTATACAAGCCCTGGAAAGGTTATGGTTTTTATAGAGTGAGCTACGCAGATGGCAGATGATTTCTCTCCTATCAGCAGGGAAGTTTAACCGTGCCGGGCCAGCGTTCTCCTCCTGCCTTATCTATAAGCAGCAGAAGTGAGCAAGTTAGCACTTTATTCAGTAGTGTCAGGCTTTGGTCGCAGTTTTGACTCAAGTCTTCTGCACGTATAAGCCATGCGAGAAGGTTGCTTTCAGTCATGATTTGGGACCTCACCTGTCCTTAAAGGAAGGTGCCGCCCAGAGGATTTTTTTGAAGGGATCCAGTGTTGACACCTACAGTGCTGGCTTATCTGCAACCTAGAGTCCTAAACTCTGCCAAGTGATCCTCATGCCCACGTCCTCTTTTTCTTTCACTTTTTCTTTGACTAAAATTTTCTGTTAGTGTTTGCGCCACAAGCTGTGGGAGACAGTAAAATTCAGCATGGTTTAACAAATTCCATAGTAGCAGTTAAGCTAGTCAAGATTCCCAATGCTGTACTTGTTTCCTGTGATGCTTGCATCCTCATTATGCTTTTGGTGCTTTTAATGCTCGTGTCATTCTTGTTTCTACAAGGATCTGACAGTCTGCAGCTGAACTACTAAGTTTTATTCATTTGAGGCATTTCTCTCTAGTGGATGGACAAAACTTTACCAGTGTTTTTAGATCTGCATTTTGAATGGAAGTTTGGGAAATTGTAGCTTGCATGGCTACTGAACCTACATGGATTCTTAAATATAGTTCTAATTAGTATAAAAAAATCACTTGTGATTATTCTTTAAAAGTAATAAGATACTTCATGCTTCAAGGTTTATTTGGAGCTATTGATTAGGAGACCTGTAGAGCTGTAACATTTCTTGATTGAGTGCTAAATGTTTTTTAGACTAGAAAGTGTTAACTCAGATCCCCCCTTCTTTCGAAATGCCTTTCTGTTTTATCTGTACTAGATAAATGCTAAGCTTGGAAGACTTTGAGAACTGACCTTTCTGTAGTCTAAGCCTGAATTCATTTTGTTACATCTCTTGACTAAAGCTGCTGACTGGAGGAGTTCTGGTTTTCAGGCAGCCTCTGACATCTGTTAGAGTGTATCTCTCTTTTATATCTATTTGTAGCCAAGAGTAACATCCATGCCTTAACACAGTGGTAGCATGGTAGTTACCAGTGTTAGACTACTGTTCTCGACCTGTAAAGAAGTGTGTGTTCTAGAGCTTTTTTATTTCTCTGTTCTTATCAATTGATTTGATAAGAGATACAGTTGCTTTATTTCACTTTAAATGTATGCGGCTGTCCAAAACTTAGGTGCGTTTGATGTTCTCTCAGAACCATATTTTTAGATTCAGGATTTACAGTTTGCAAGAAACAGTGAAGTAAACTGATACTGTAGTAGAAAATTGTTCATACCTGGGAAGGCATGGAGGAAACTGGGTTCATGGTAGTTGAGAGGGCTGTCCTGAGTACATAGTGTAATGACACTTAATACAGCTGTAGAAAAAGCACTTTGGTTTTAACAGTGTGTTTTTAAACAGAGATTAAACCTCAAGATTATACCCTGAATATAATAATAATAATTTTTTGTGAAGTGAGAATTTTCCTTCTTCATTTTGAACTTGGGTGTTTGCCTTTGTGGGAATTTCACGAATCTTTTTCCTCCTGCAGACCCCTTTGCTGATGCAACAAAGGGCGACGACTTACTCCCGGCAGGGACTGAGGATTACATTCATATAAGGATCCAGCAACGAAACGGAAGAAAGACACTAACAACTGTTCAGGGCATTGCAGATGATTATGACAAGAAGAAACTTGTGAAAGCTTTCAAAAAGGTAAAGTTGCTGATTTGATGATAATAATTATATAGAAAGGAGTAAGATAGCTTTTAATACTGAGTAACAAAATATTTATTTCACTTCATTCTTTCCAGTGCACACCACTTTCATATTTGAGTCCTTTCCCTTTCTCAAAACACCTATCAGTGTCTAATTACACCGATTTTTACTAAAAAGTTAAACAGTCCCTCTTACAAAGAAGTAAATAAAATATAGTTTGAGTGTTTCTTTAAAATTTCACAGATACGTGGCTTTGATGTGAAGAAAGTAGAGCTGGTTTTTATTCCTGCCCCTGTTATAGTTGGGTTGTCGCTCAAAATAGAGGCCTTTCGTTTTGCCAGGATAAAAATACTTATTTTAAAATACTGTGGAGCTGAAAGGCTGTATCTTATGACTCTGTTTATCATTCTTGCAATGACTGTTGACCATTTCCTTCTGCACAGTAGTTAATCCTGTCATTGCCTGAATTTACCATCAGCAGTTTAGTTTGTGTATGTATGTATCAGCAGATATGTGCCATTTGCTCTCAAAGCCAGTAAAATTGATTTAACCTTTGCCTGGCTTGGCATCAAAATTTAGTAAGCAGCTTCTGAGACAAAGTTCTCCTGAAATGACTGACTAAGCAAAATCACGATGTACATCAGATGCCTTATAATGTGGATGTTTCTCTCTTAGAAATTTGCTTGTAATGGTACTGTGATTGAGCATCCTGAGTACGGTGAAGTTATCCAGCTGCAAGGTGACCAGAGGAAGAACATTTGCCAATTCCTCTTGGAGGTGAGGGACTGCAGATAAATATCTAAACCTCTTTGGAAGCAGTAGGGTGACAGGTGCTACTGTTGTTAATTAACCGGCTAAAGATGGCCACTGTAGTTCCTTTGTATTTTCAGCCAGAAAGTAAAATGACACTTGCAGAATGAGAGTAAGCCTTTGGTAAGAATCAAAGCACTGTAGACTGCCTTTGCAGTGTTACAACACACCACTTGTTCTCAGGCAGTGCAACTTGAGCTCTGTGCTTGTAAAATCAAGTGTTCAGTGCAAACCATAAGCGTGAGACTGAAAACATTATAGAGGAAAGAGGCTTACTCTGATGCAAATGATGATGCAGAATTGTTACACTGCCAAAGAATAAGTCCTAGGACTACAGAGCAAATCAGATGTCTGTTAAGATTTTTGTTTAGTCAATTCTTCTGCTTGGCCCAGAAGCAGTCTGTGAACTAGAAAAGTGTTTCATTGTGTATACACACTGTATTGCAGTTTCTTTAATCAAAGTGTAAGATTGTGGTAACTTGATATTGCTGTAATAGCCTAAGTATGTAAGGTTTACTAATATACTTTGTTTCTCTCCTTTAGATTGGCATTGTCAAGGAAGAACAACTGAAGGTTCATGGTTTCTAACGTACCTGTACTCTTATGAAGAACCCTGCAGTATTGGTGTTACCTGTCCTGGCTCTTTTGTGAAAAATGAATCTTTCCAGTGAATGGACTTCCCTCTTACCTGAAAATTTACAATTTGATTTGCATGACTGCATGAAACAGGTGGTGTGTAGACTAGAAACACATAAGAAAACTTCAGTAAGGTGGTAATGAAGACACTTGTGAATTTTAACACATTTCCAATGGAAATGTATTAGTGATGACTGTTCAGTTTAGTACTCTCCACCTGAGTTAAATGTGTGAGTTTTATTCTAATAGTGTGTGTTGTTGCTTAAAAATAAAAATTTATTCATATAATTCCTGGGATATTTGAAATGCTTTAGCCTGAGTTTTAAACTAGCACTGCAGCCTTGCTGAAGAATGGCTGAGTTGCTTTGTGGCAAGTGTAGCTCACTGCTGATTGAAGAAATTGGAAAATCTACATGATTAAGTGCTAGCTGATTAATCAGTAGATTAGCTTGAGCTTACCCTGTAGCTGTAAGACTAGAGCTTTAAAGTCTGCAGTGTAAGTGTGCCTTAGTAGCAGCATAATAAGACATCAATTGTTTGCTGTGTAAATAACTGGATCTTCTCTAAAACTTATTGCAGTGACTATGAGGTATTAATGTGAAGCAAAGTAGGGGTAAAACAAGCTGAGCTCCTCAAGGCAAAACTTTTGGGCAAAAGTCCAAAAACATTTGAAGGAAGTGAGTGGGATATTGTATCTCCTCTGTCACTGAATAAGGGGAAAAGACATTGTATTGGCTTCTGCCATGACTGTGCATTGAAAGTTGGCAAGCAGAATGCCTGAATGAGCTGGTAGTGTTAGCTGCAGGAGTAGGACAGGGAACAGGATCTATACTAACCTTTTCCCTGTTATGGAAAATTTTCCTAGGATTGATGGTTGACATAGAGGGTTTTGTAGTCATGTTTGGGTGTTACTACAAAAAGCTGATTTGGCTTATTTTTCTAGAAGGCAATTCATTCAGCATTACTGAAAGTTACAATAAGTTTGTTCCACCATGTTTTTAAGCTAGTTTTAGTTAGCTGTAGGCATTTGGTACTCTGCTTTTGGCTATGTCTCATGAGGAATGAAATTAATTCATTTGATGAAACAAGCAGATGTCTTCCTTTTGAGGTTGACATGGAATTTTTTTCTGAAACAATTCAAAACATGCTGAGCTGCAAAACCATAGCAATAGTGGGAAACGTTTAAAAAGCTTCATGTGATATCATGTTTTCTCTGGAAAGAAAGAAAGAGACTTTTCTTTACTGCTAAGACTTACTAATAACTTTGCCAGAAAAAAAAATAATGAAATTGATAAAATAATTGTTTACATCAATAATAAATGTAATAATAATGTAAACATCAATAATTGGCAAAACTACATTATTTAATATCACATGTACCTGTAATTTATTTCCTATTCATATTTGCCTTTCTAAACAGAAATGTTTAATTTTAACTCATGTGAACTTTTTTTTCTTTTTCTAGATTTTTGAGTTCAGAAATGAACCCTTAAGGCACTAACAACAATAGGGGAGCATTATATGACGATTTCTTTCTCCGTCTGGTCTAGACAATTCCACTTGTAAAAATCCAGTCTCTCAATCTCCACAAATTCTGCCTGATGTTACAGATCTTAACTGTTCCAGAGAAAGGATGTTGCAGAAGATTGTATACTGTTAAGGTTCAATACGTTTAGGAGGAGGGAATGCCTCATGCAAAGCACGAAATACCCACATACCAAATGGAGATCCAAAAATAAACCTTATGCAAGTCTTGCAGATGAGCAGAATAAAATCATTCTACTGCAAGTTTACCTAGTCCTGATTCTTAACTGCTAAAGTAATCAGTCTTTTGGGGGTACATAGCAATTAGTGATTTTCATTTTATCACATGCCAGAAAAACTGATGTTCTCATTTAAGCCTTGTTCTCCTGCCCAAGAGTAAAAACAAGCAGTATCTTCTATTTCACTGGTATTATACAAGTACTTCTAGTGGGCTTTGAATTGACAATTAATAAATGACTAGCAGGTCTCATGTTACTGAGTCAGTCTTCATTTCAGATGGCATTCCATTAACTTTTGCTACCTAAGCTTGAGTCATTTCTCCATAGTCATTCTGCTTGGAATAAATAAGAAAAATCTTTGGTTTTCTTCCTCCTTGTTTGAAAATCCTTTCTAATAGGAGGAACCTTGTAGTTGATAGGTTGCTTGGGTGGAGATGCTTGTGTTTTGACCTTTGAAGGGCAAAATTATAAGGCAATAGAATAAGATGTAACACATTTGAAGTTATACAGAGATTTGTTGTGGCAACAAACCACTTAATCTTTCTAGAAGGAAAGCAGAAATTTTTATCCTTGAGTGTTTTGAACAGTGTTTCTAAGATTGTAATCAGCCTTGTTACAAGACCAAACCTCTTTGTATGTTCTAGATGCAATGCTACAACAATACCATGTTTTGTCATCTTATTCTGAAACTTCTTTGTCAAAGCTCAACTTATTTGGAATACATGTCTATGTTTTAAGAGTGCTGAAAATGAAGGGTTTGGAAAAGAAATGTTTAAAGACTGCCACAGAAATCTGTTTTCAGAATGAAGGCAGGTTTCAATCTTTGTATCTGTTCCAAAATAGGTTAAAAAATGTTAAAGGATGTGGCCCATAATTGTCAAGGCAGTAAAAAGGAGCTTATAATAGAAAACTCTTTTGAAGTTCACTAGTAGGACTTGAGGCTGGCCAAGCTCAAACTGCAAAGAGTGGTGGTTTCTTTTTGCTGGAAAGTTGTGAAGTCTTTCAGACCTACAAATCAAGATTGCCTTCTTAGTGATACTTAGGCTTAATCTCAAGGTGTTACTGGATGTAGAAATTTGTTTCAAATTCACAGCCTTGTGCATAGTTTTCTTAGGCTGTTCTAGCTGACTCTGAGCTAACGCACTGGAGTAAGGTGTTGCGTAAATAAATTCATTAAACTGTCTGTTGAGTCTACATCTACTTAATGCAGCTTCGAGCAGTGAAACCCTCGCTTTCGAAATGCTGCTGGAAGTTCTTGTTTGTAGAATATGAGATTTAGTAATTTAAGTCTGTAAGATGCCTACTTCCTCTTACTGTGTGAGCTATCAGGCCCTTGACTGTCACCTATGGTCTGCTAAATCTGACTGTCTCAGAGATGAGCATGAGGAGCACAACTATGGGCAGATAATTTTCTCTAGAGGAATAACCTTTGGAAAGAGGAATGCCTGGGCTCTGTGCGCATACTATTCATTGCTTCAGTGGCTTTGCTTAAACCTTGATTCCTGAATTGCATTTTTGCACAGCCTAAATGAATAACTTTGTTTTGGAGAGCTTCTTTGGAGGGGGAGGAGTGAGCTAGTAAAAAAAACTGTCTTAGGAAATATGTTTATATCTGACGTTTGTCTTCATTAATTCTAGATTCCTGGACTGCAAGACCTCTGTAACATTGTTGTTTCTCTCTCTCTCTGTATCTTTAAAAATCCTAGTTAAACATCCTTGAGAGTTTGACATTTAAGGCCCCAAATATATCCAAAACCATTACAAAACTCTAAAATGTGAAGTCATTGAAGATTGTTTCAAATATTTGAAATAGTAACAATTATGCAGAACTCCTCGTTTCTTCCTATACTGCCATCCTGCTTATAATTGTTGTAGTAGTTGCTCTGAAGATGCGTGTGTTATTTACAGCCAGGCAGTAATTAGATATCCCTGCTGTAATGCCATACCCCTTTGGTAGGGGTTTTTTATTAATTTTATCTGATGTGCTGCACTCTTACAGGCTCTACTACTCTAATTTTGCAGTATAGGACAGATATACCTTGAATTCCAATCAGCAATTCTGTTTTCCTTAATCCTTCTGCAAGGCTCTAGTGTACAGGATCCATGTATTACATCTTTAAGTGGCTCAATAGTATCTCACACTATGTGAAAGCGTATACAAGATCAATATTTAACCTATTCAAGCAGGGGGGAGGTGTTTTTTATAGCTCACTTTGGGACACAGTAGGGGTTCCTGCCCCCTGTATCTGTTCAGTGCTGCTTGGTGTCACTGAGCATTCCTCTAACTAATGTGCTACTGCCACTGAGGAGATGGAAGTGGGCTTAGAGGGTCGTGTGAATCTCAACCTCCATATTCAGTCAGGAACCTGCCCCCTGCACGTGGCAATGTGAAAGTTGTTTTCCAGTTGCCAGATCAAAAGCTCTTGAGGTCATTAAGGGAAAAATGGCATAGTTGTTTTATGTTTGCTGTATAGATGTTTCATGCCTACTGTTTCCCATTTAGGTTAAAAATACAAAAATAATCTGAAAAGAGGATTTGTACTTGGCTTGCCTTTTTTAAGTTTGATACGTACCTGTCATTGATCTCTTAATGAACAAGTCTTAACCTGTATTGGAGTATTGCTACAGAGCTGAGACAACACAGTCTTTTAAAATAAAGTGTGCCAGTGTTACTTGATGTATGCTTTTCTGATACAAATGGAATTTTATGCTGTTGTTGAGGAGGATGGTTTGGGTTGGTTGGTTTTTTGTTTTTTGGTTTTTTTTTTTTTTTTGTTTTTTTTTTTTTTTGGTAGAAGACAAAAGTAACATAAGTTAATAGAGATGTGTGTGATCCTCTTGTAAAATCAGCTTTGATTTCATACAGAAATGTTATATTTCTTCCCTTAAATTTCTAACATAATCTGTATTAACCAACTTAAAAATACTGTGACTTGTCCTGGAACATCGTAGCTCTAAAACAAGATGATTGGCTTGTGATCTAAAACTTGTGGTAGAAGAGGATCATCTAGTTTCTTGAATAAGCAAAATGCACAGTATTTTAGGATAAAGCCAGAAATGTCCTCAGCTCTTTTAGAATATCTTGCATCTGTGAAATGTGACAGCACATTTCTGAAATTAATTTGGGGTCTGATTAAAAGTACTCATGTATACAATAAATGGGGTTATTTTTATTATTATTTTTATTTACAGGCCATCTTTGCTGTGATTATGCAAAAAAAAAAAAAAAAAAAAAGGGCAAAACCAACAAAAACAAAACAAAAAATACCCCAAATCAGAAAATCCACATGACACATGATCCAGGCTCAGCTCTTGAAGTTATGAGTAGTTGAATTCAGCAGATGTGGTTCCAAGTGGAATGGTCCTGCTCCTCAATGAGAGAATTTAGCTGTCAGCGGTGCCTGCAGTCCCTCTCACCATCAGACAGGGGCACAGCTCTGTTCCTACAGTGTACTCAGACAAGTCTTGGCTATCACAGGGCAGCCGAACCCAGGAAGGGGTGGTGGTGGGCTTGTTTAAATGGTTCTCCCACATATAGAAGGTTTCCCTTTTAGGTAGACCCAGCAAATTACATAAATGCATTGATGTGCAATTGGACAATAATTCTGGGGTAAGAAGGGTTAAAATGGTCTATTCCCAAGAGTTCTGCTGGAAAGATCTCTTGAAGGGCAGCTCTTGTTTTAGAGGAAGCAGCCTTTAGCTGCCTTCTACCAGAGAAAGTTCTGTGATGGGATGGCTCCTGGCTATGCCCCAGTAAACAGACTGGACAGACATCAGTGTGAGCACACCTGTACTTGGTAACACCTGGGAAAGATGGCCCTGCAAACTGATACTTGTCACTATCTGGCACTCGGTGTCTGTGACCTACACCTGCAACTCAGAGTGCACATCTGGATTGGAATTTCAAGGTACAAAACAAAAACACTGTCCTGATTCCTTTAGTAACCCATAAATTAATCCACACATTATTTAAAATAAATTATGTGAGTGAGAATTCAGTATGAATTCCTTACATGCAATATTAAGCAAAGAGTATTTTCTGTGCTTACATGCCTTTCCTTTCTGTAAGGTTGTTGCAGTGACATGGAGAAACTTTCTGATTGTCCAGTAGTGGTCTTACTTCATTTAAAATATTGTGAACTTCGTTTTGTTTGAAAGTAGCTGTACCTGGAGTCTTTACCCATTGCTGACATTTGTGCTAAGCTGTTTTTAAGGGCACTGAGGGGAGGGACATCTCTTGGGGTTGTCAAATTGTTTCATTTGTCCTGGTAGTAGAAGTCAGTTCCAGTACTGATTTAAATCACCCTGAAGCTAGATCATCCTTTGGTAACTAACTCTATGGAAGATAAAAGTCAGCTCCGGAGAGGCTGAGGGAAGGAGGTGACTGCATCCTGCTTCCAAGCAGAGCAATGCAGAGCCCTTCAGGCTGCTGCCACCTGAAGCCAAGCTCGAACGTGGCAGCGTCTGCTGCCTTGTGTTTATATTGTGCAAAAGCACCTGTGCTATTTCCAAGTCTTGGCTGCTTCTCCTAGTGGTTCAAACTGATACATAGCTGGGTGTCTGGTAGTAAATTCAAAGTACTAGAGCACTCTGGTCATGGGATGTGACCTGGCCACACAGAAGTGGACATTACTGTGTCCCTCCAATCATTTAATTACTTTTTGTCTGTCTGATGAAAGTAGCATTCTAACTTCAGGGCAGTACACTTGGAAGTGGGAACACTGTCATTTGTTGGCTGTGGAGATTACAGGAATAAAACCACAACTTGTCAAGGCCAACGTTCACCTAAATCATAGGAGGTGATCTTTAGCCTCTTATTAGTTTCTAGTGTCTTCTTAGCTGTCTCAATTTGATTTCAGGCTACTAATATTCATGTTGTGGTATGTTTTCAGGAGAAAGGCCTTAGGAATGCTTTAAAGGAAAGTTTAGCTGAAAAAACTGAGTATAAAGAGACAGTGTAAGGATCTTCCAAGTGCATGAGTTAGTTGTTATATTTCTGCAACGAGGCTTTTAGAATTAGTGCCTGTCTCATATTCCTCTAAGAGGTATTTCCTGCCCAGAGGAGTTCCTGCTGCATTTATTTCCGTTCCCTAAATCAGCCCTGAAGCAATGCTTTCTCTCAAGTCCCCACGTGGAAGCTTTTGGAGAGCCTGCTACAACTGGTGCTGCTCTGATGGGCATCAGGAAAATGCAGGTTGCCTGTGACTGCCTCAGGACAGGCCACCAGCTCTGGCTGCTGAGCGGCATTGCTGTTGGATAGAAACAACAGTGGTGGCAAAACCAGAAACAAAAAGCAGAAACAAAAAATGTTGGTGCTTTCTCCAGTGGTTTAGTAATCTGACAAAGTGGTTGCTGGGAGCAAAGGGATGGATTTTTTTCCAGTTACTTCAGATACACTTATCAAGAGAAATTGTCCTGGATTTAATAGCATTAGATAGACCATATTTTCAGGATTGTGTCTTGTAGTGCTGATACTGGCAAAGCATCCACTGACTTTTATTTTTCAACATTTTACTTGACCTCTACTTTTGAACAGAATTGTTTCTGTTCCCTGAATTTGGGCCGTAGGTGGCACAGCTTCATTTGCTCAGACCAAAAGTTCTTGGAAAACCAGAAGCTTGCCTCTGTCCCCACTCTCTCCACACATTTTTGTCCATGAAAGCGTATTTAAATACTTTGGTTTTCGACATGATCCACATATAAACACCTCACTTGATGTCTTCTTCTGATAATATGTTCCACATTTCCTTCTGCCATCAAAGAGATGTATTTTTTTAGGTTCTGCAAAGGTCCAGGCATGAATTAGCACAGAATTCTTTTTGTTGTTGGGCTGTGAATGCTTAGGAAGTCTAGTTTTACAGCGGAAAATTCAGAGCAGATGTAGATTGTACAGTCACACAAAGTCTGTTTTGAAAAAGCTTGTACATTTCTGCATCTTTCATGTGATGTATTACACAGGCACGTAGTGGGTTTCTGTCTAATCCTGTTTGGCTGTCCCTGCTTATGCTCTGGAGGAAGCCTGCCTTGCTCCATGAAGAAACGAAGGCACAGTGGGAACACTTGCTGCTCCTTCTGCTTTGATCCTGCAGGGATAAGCTGTTGAACACTGTGAACTGAAGTCTGACACGAAGCCAGTCTGCAAAGCAGTGTCGATTGAGCCACTGTTCCTCTGCTCTATTGCCTCCATCCATCGGTGCAGGTAAGGTCTCCAGATCAGGGCCCATATCTTTGTCATGGGTAGGTGAAGCACCAAGCATGGCAACTCTCTGTGACTAGAGGACTGATATATAAATGTAATGAGTAGTTTAGTAGTGGTAGCAATGAGTAAATAATGGATCCAGCTACTAAAACAGCTTGTTTGATCTTTTGACCTCAAAGTGGTTTTGTCCTCCTGATGACATTTTCCCTTTAATGTGTTTTGTCGTTAGTACTGATGTACCTTTATCTTGCTTGTATTCTTTGTATCAGAGCAAAATGTTATGTCAACTAGTGCCAAGCACGTGAGTAGAGGAATGGGCCTTGTGGCATCAATTCAATCCTGCAAAGCATGCAAGATCCTTTCACCTGATCTTAATTACAATTGTTCCTTAAGCCTTTGTCTTATCGAAGAAGCGAGTTTTATCAGTTTGAAATACGATTTAAACAATGTCTTTGTAAGTGTCCAGCTTGCGATTTCCAGTCTCTATCCCTAGATGTCACTGGAAGACAGCATATGCTGAAAATAGCGACACTGAAGCCAGGAGAAATGACTGTTGAGTTTAGATAGGGGAATGTGGAAGGCAACACCTGGTAAAATTCCCAGGTGGCTGCAGGCATGACCCTTGTGTTACTTTTTCCCAAATTACCTCTGCCTGGGAGGTAGAGGATCCAAAAAATCTGTTCTTAGATCTATCCTTTCCGTATGACAGCTCCACATCATTGATGTCTCCTAGCTCAGTGCAGGAGTACAGCAGAGCCCTGTGCAAGAGGTGTGAGGAAGAGTCCCAGTGCAGCACTTCAGAGAGAAGAAAGAAATCTACTGGGAGAGGCAGGAAATGACAACTATGGCTTCATAACAGGCGAAAGTCAGCTCATGGGAAAGTGCCCCAGAAAGAGGCAGACTTGCCTTAGTGCATCTCCACAGTTTCCACCAACTAGTGCTGCCCCCTGCAAGCCATTGCTAGGGGGTAAATCATCAGTAATTTTTTAGCTTTTGGGGCTTAAACAGTCACTCCTTCTCCACTTAGTTCTCTGCATACCGAGAGAAGGGATGGTCTTGGGTCTGGTGGAATGAGGTGGAGAAGAGCTCAATGCCCATGTGCATGGAGGAAACGAGACTGACTGCGTGCCAAACCCAGCTGTCTACAGGAAAGAGTAGTGAGTATCCAGCTATTCAAAGCCATTCAAAAACATGGCAGAATTCAAAGGAAGAATTTTTAGGAATCGGAAGTTTGTACATGATGATCCTATTCAGTGCCACTCCAGGCTGGCTGGTCCCATAAGGGTGTTTGAGTGGTTCTGGGTATGGACAATGTCTGGGGACTTGTTCCCTTCCCACAGCTGTAAGAATTTGAAGCAACCCATTAGAGATGGGCTCCTCAAAGCTTTCAACCATTTGAATTTCAGTGGAAATTTTTTCTTGAAAGGAGGCTGAAACCAGTTTTTAACATATATAGGATCAAAACTATAACTGACTTTTATTAAAATTCTTATAAAAGAGAAAAATGCTCTGATTTAGTGAATACTTCTAGGACTTTTGCTAAGAAAGGATAAAAGTTGTCACCACATGATCTTTAAGGAAGTCAATTAGTTCCTGAGCTGAAATTGTACAAACTGTTAAGTGTATTCAGAACTTGATTCAAATGTTGTTATGAGTCAGAAGCAGACTTTCTCTTGACCTTAGCAGGATTCAAGATAGGATTCAGGTAGATAAAGGTAGCTTTGTAAAACTGAATCTTCCTTTTGTACTTCAAACTTTTTTATTATTCTTATCATTATTAGGAGTGAAGAATCAGCTACAGTACAATGACTTACAAGATTATGTGATTAGAAAGTATGCTGTGCCCACAAGACCAGAGTTTCTGAAACTCTGGAGCCAGTTCTATATGATTGGCGTTGACTTGCATCAAGTGAGAACCTGGTTCATGGGCACATAAATGTTGTCAATGCCAAGACACAGCTCCAGAGAAATGTGTTGGTAATTGAAGCCTGTTTTCCTAAAATATTGTATGTCTTTCTGGTTAAAGCAGGGATGTGTTCCCTGTCTTTGCAGAGGCATACGGGAGTGTAAGCCAGGCTCAGTGATGGAAGGAAACAAATTTGGCTTTCACCAGCACCAGCCGGAATAACTTGGTTGGTTCCATCCCCACAGAACTGAGGGTACACTCCATGGGAATAATGTCCTACCATGCAGCTGTAAGGGCTCATTCCTGCCCAAGGCCCTGCCTGATCTCATCATTGGTAAGACTTCAAACCACAAGTAGCATGCATAGATAGCTCGGGTCCAGCAGCCTCCCTGCTCCCGTCCTTGCAGCTGTATTACAGAACAAGCTCTAAACCAAAATGTAGACTAATATCTTCAACTCACATGTGGAGGGACTTGCTGCTACTCTATGGGGAATCTTCCATATAAATAAATAAATCACATACATAGCATTTCCTGCAGCATAAGAAGGTACTGAATGATTTTAATTTTTTTCCTGGTATTGTGGTATACTGGTTCTGTTTAGGACAGCCATGTGGAAAGTTCTAGCTGCTGATAGAAATATTAGCTCTGAAGTAAGGGGACTTGTTGAGATGCCTTATTGCCTCTTCCTTTTGGGGCTTGCAGAGTGGGCCAGGTCATTCTGTATTATGTCACTCTCAGATCTGGCAACTGAGTAGGCTACTGCATGCTGTGATCCCACTTAGTTCTGCAGAATAATGACAGCTGCCTGAGCCAGCAGGCAGCACCTCATTGTTCCTGGGGCAGGAGCAGTGGTCTTTCTAGCACAAAGTGCTAAAAACCATGAATTGAGAAGAGAAAAAGGAGAGCAAAGCAGCCAACAGCAGAAAACTGGCACTGAGCTCACACCAGTGAGTCAGACACTGGTACCAGCTGCATTCAGCCTGGTCTTGAGAAACAGTGGTCATTTCAGGTGAGTGGCTTCACAGTAGCCCTCATACACATTATTTGAAGTGTGTCATGTATTAACCTTCATATACATTATTTGAAGTATGTCACATATGATAGAGATACAAGAATCAGATGGTCTTCTGTGATCCATGGTGGTCCAGTCCACATAGCTTACTGTATAGGTACAGCAGGCTAACTCAGGCATGTGAATGTACTACAAAGCAATCTGCAGCCAAGGCTGCTCTCGCTTGTGCAGAGCTCAGATGAAGCCTAAAGAGGTTTTCTAATTTTCTGTGAGAAAACACATGAAGAGAAAGCTTTAGGTTTAGCTGTTCCCCACAAAGATGTACATGTGAGGAAGAGTCTGGCTGAGCTACTTCAAAGAGAAAAAAGGTGGTCTATGAATAATGCCAGGAAACAGGCTATGATTTCATGACAGAGGAAGATCTACTAATGGTCATACCTCTGAAATTAAACTATGAGTTGCTTCTACTAAGGATAAACATGCTAGTTACAATACTAGAAGTTGCCCCTCAGACCAGGAGGCCATGGTGGTAGACACTGTACAACATTACAAGATAGTGCCTGCTCTTCTCCAAATGACTTGAACAGTTATCATGGTTTGTGGGTGTAGGAACAGAATTTCAGAACCACCAGGCTTGGTGGTATAGGCCTTATATGATTCCCAGCTGCCTCCAAATGTGAATTGAGAGATGACAAGGTAAGCACAGACAAAATCCTGATTGAGGAGTCAGCCCCCTCCCATTGACTTCACTGATGGCTATGCACACCCAGGCATGGATGCAGCCCATATGGCCAGCCAGCTGCTGCTGCACCACCTTTGGAAACTACCAGTATTACTTAAGAACAGGCTCCAGTGAGTCTCTTAGGTGCCTGAGTGCCCACTGATTCCTGTGTGACTGTAGGCACCTAAATATGTTTCTCTATTTGACCCAAAGTTTCCCTAATCCTCTCTCTGCCTTCCCTTTCAGGAAATTGAATGAGTGGAACCAGCTTGTTTGTTTGGGAAGTAGAGAGTTTCCCTAGGAAGAAAGGACATGCAGATGTGTTATTCAATTCTGGAACATATTCATTACAAGATACAGAATCCCAAGGCAAATAGTTTGCAAGTCAGATAGATTAGAGTATAATCCTTAACAATTTCATTCCTGGTCTAGATTAAAACTGTAAATATAACTTGAGCATTGCAACTGCTGCAAATAACAACTACTCATAAAATGTAAAGACCAAGCCCACCAGTCTAGATATCAGAAAACCATTTGGAATTACATTTATACTGATTGTCTTGGGTCAGTTAAATTGAAGTACTGCCCTTTTAAATGTTGTGTGGACTCAGTGTCAGTTACTTTATCAATGTAAATATTTTGTGTAAGCTTCCTCTCTCATCGGTAAAGACAGAAAGATACTTTAATGCTTCCTATGAGAGGTGACCTTGGTCATGCGCTGAAAGTGTGAATCTCTTACCTGCTGTGTACCATCTGACTGGTTTCAACTTTGTTAACAGAGATTCCCACCATAGAGACCAGCTGTAACCTGGGCTCTGCTGCTCTGCTAAGGTCAGGAGCTGCATGATGGAGCCCAGCCTGTTGCTGACTTTGAGACCAACAGACCTGGTAAACAGGTATCCTGAAAAGAAGTCTGTCTTTAGGAGAAGCTATAATGCTGGAAAACACAGATACCAGGCTCACTTGGTCTTTCGGAGACTATCCATGGAATTTTGGAATTCCATGGATAAGTCATTTTTGGGTAATTTTTTATGAATGCAAAACAGAGAGTAAAGGTTTCAGATTTGGATCCTCAGGTGGGAACACAGATCTAAGTCAGTGTTATTTCTGTCCCCAAACTGGCAGTCATACAACAATTTTGACAACTGGGGAAAAGGTAACACTAAAGCAGTTTGCTCCCAACTGAAGAACTGAACTGAATTGTATTGCATAATAGAAGGGTGGTTCTGAGGACTTGTGGCATTGCTTTTAATTAAATGTTGATGACTGAGACCCAGCTGGAAACTGATTCCTTGATCAGCTCTTTTGTAAGAAAAGAAATTTGGTCTGGCTGTTGTTTGGATGAAAAATTGAGGTTTTGTGGGACTGATAACTGTTCTGGAGGCATGGAATGGAGTTCTGCTGGAGATTAGATCTGAAAGTCATAAATTATTCATATTTTTGAGAAAATACCTTTTACAAGTGAAACTGGATACATTTGATAACCCAGATAGGCAGGGCCTTGAGTGATTTTAAAGGAACCTTTGCATTTTATCAAATTTCCAAGATTTCTCTCCTTTCTTTACCAGCAGCAAGTATCCCTCCCCAGCATGTTGCCAATGTCCTCTCTTCTCACCAAAACCAGCTGTGTTATTGGGAATTTTTCCTGCTGAAATACACTGTTCATCGGGTCACCTTTTTCAGCTCCTCTGACTCCTTGCTGTCTTCTTCAATCCTTGATCCTGTCCCCCCAGCCCTTTTTCAGCAGGAAAGACAGAGTGTAAAAGTGACTTCCCAATAGTTCTTTGGTGCTGTGCCAAGATTTGAAAATCAGACTTATGGATTCAGGCAAAGGGATGGCCCCACATATCTGCAGGAGACCTCTCCTAAGGAACAGTGGAGGTGGGAGAAAAGGTTCAGGGTTGACATTTTCATTTTGCTGGTGGAACAGCATCAAGCAAGGTGATGAAAGAGGTGGGAGGGAAGGGACTGGTCAGCTCTGTCCACTGTACAAATTATGGAAAAAAAATGAATGCTTGCTGAACCAATAAATGCACCCCTTTTCAGCATTAACAAAGTACTTCATTCTAGACAAACCCAGTCTCTTTGTCCACCCCCATCAAAGAAACCAAATAACTGAAATCATCTTGCAGAGCATGAAATTTTCTTGGAATAAACTGTTTAATATCTATTTCTGCTCTTCCTCAATTGTAAGCCACTTTTCCCAGAGGTGAGTAATTGAAGAACTACTGATAGTTTAGCAATAATGTTTAATGAACTGAGAAATGATCTACTTGTAGGAGGAGTAGTAGCTCTCTGCATATTAACCTCGTGAGCTGGTTAGTGAGAACAGAAAATATGTTATGGCGTGGACCTGCAGCTTTCAGTCTTTAGCTCCTGGGCTGAAGTCACTCCTATCATAGCCAAACCAGACTTTCAGAGAAATATTGCCTGGACCTGTCAGGCTAATAACAAAACCAGGTGCCTTCTCAGTGGGTTTCCTGTCAGAGCATTAAAGAATTACTCTACTTTCTAGCTCTTCCGAGAATGCCTAGCCATGGAAGTTACTGCATACCTGGGATTTTAGCTTCATTGTTGAAAACGTATGTCTAATCACAGGGAAAACAAGTGCTTGTGAGGTTACCCTGCCCTTAAAACCAAAATCCTGAAGGAGACCAGAGGCATTTTGCCACAGGAAAAACTCAGCAGTGGCTGAAGCTGATGAAGTTACCATTGTGGGGTTATTTCCAAGTAAAAGCCATAGTGTCTTGTCACCACTGCAGTGCCACAAGGAGAATAATACCAGGCATTGGTGAGTATAAAAGTTTATGCCTCCAGATAGTGTTTGATTTACTGGCTAATGGGGGAGATGGTAGGAGGAATGGATACAAAGGAAGTATTCCCTGATGCTAATGCTGCTGGTGCAGTGTGTGGTTCCCTGTTATGCATAGAGAGAGATTGATACAATTTTCAGCTCCCCTCCTGAAAGGTAGCTCTTGGAAAAATGTGAGTGAACAATTGCTTTAGAAAAGCAAAATCTCTATAAAGAACCTGGCATGACAACAGGGACCTCCAGATGTTTTCTCTCCAGCATTAAATAGAGGTTTTGCTAATACTTTCACATGGGCTGAAGTGCTGGAAGCTTTCATTTCAATGCCCAAAGAATGTAAAAAGCCACCTCCATTGTGGGTGCATTAGTACAAAAGAGAGAGAATATTAAATCTGGAAGGGGAACTGAATGACCTAGTTCTAGGCCTTCACAATGAACACCCTTGGTTTTTTATCTGCACAGTAAGCGCGCTTTTCTACGACACACTAAATAAAATAGTTGGTCTGGCAAGAGGAAAGAAATATGATGGTAGAAAAAGGGCCACTAGAATTATTGTCTTCAGCTCCACCAGTAAACCCAACAGTAAATATCCAGTCAACATACCTGAAAAAGGTGAGCCTGCAATGAGGGTCATCCAACAACCTCAGCTTTTGTCCATTTAACTGAAATCCAAATTCTATTTTAGAGTGATGCGTGTGGCAAAAACACACATTAAAAACTATTTTAGATTCACTAAATATTAATTTCTATAAATAGTGTTGGATGTGGTGGTAGCTGTTACCATATTTCTTCAGTCTAATATTCATGACAGTGTTTAGTGCTGTTTCCTTTTGATGTGGTTTAATTTCTGTAGCTTTGTGTTCTATCAGTTATAGCTAAGTAAAATTAGACTGAAATTTCGTTATAACACAATTAGCAGTTCTGGTCAATTAGAATGCAGTTGAGTGCTGTACAAACCCGTTATGGTAGAAAGCAATGCTGAAATAAGAACTTGGAGTCTCAAGTTAAACGACACTGCTGTGCCTGTGCAGTCCCCTCCAGGCAATTTGAATTCAGCACATATCAGATATAGACATAAGCCTTCCCTGCCATTTGCCACGAAGGGGACTACCCGAGTCCATTTCTCTCTTTTGCCAAAGACCAGGGATTTGTGGTCCACTGTCTTTGATGGCTGTACCAGATGGACTTTTCCCCTGTCACTCCAAATCTGGATGGTGAGAGGAGGCCAGGATCACTCCTTAATGCTGCACCATGGATTGTGTAACCTACAAGCCATCAAGGAATGGGTACCACACAGCCATGGCAATACCCCTCAAGCTTCTCCTACAGGTCCTTTGGGTATGAGACCTCCCCCAGGGGATGGGACAGTGCAGCAGAGTTAGTTTGCTACTACCAGCTGGATCCCCAAAACAGCCACCCACACCCGCTCAGCCTAGAGCTGAGCCTCTCCCAGCCCCTCTCCTGGATGCTCCTAGATGCCATGGCAAGTGTCAGCTGCTGGACCCAGAAGGTCTTAGAGCTGACTGCCAGCCCCAGTATCTGAGCAAATACGGTTGGTACTTTTGCCCTTTTGCCTCCGCAGCACTAGCCAGCCGTCACAGGGGACACTGGCACTTGTGGGACTCTCGGGTTGCAGAGTGATGCTGAGATAAGCTGAGCTGGGAAGGACTTAGCTGGGGAGTTCCTGCAATGGAGCAGGCAACTGGTAATGAACCAGGAGTCCTGCTGTGGGTAAGCAGGTTCAGGAGAATCCATGCTCTAATGGAATTAGTCTAATACACTGTACCAGCAGGAGGTTATGCAGTCTGGGCAGACATTAGATGGCACTAAAAACTGCACTTTTCAGGAGCTTGTTCAAGCAGAAATAGGATTAAGACATGCCACTGCTTGCAGCACAAGGAAGCGCCCTGTACAACTGGAAATCATAAGCACAGCCTAAAAAACTATTACCTGAGACACCTTCACGGACCATTTGCTCAAACAAGTTCATTTCCATTGGGCCTCTGGTAAAACTATCTGGAAGAACTGTGGAAGTATTTTCAAGTGATCACTGACCACTGGTGGTAAATTACTGCAGATGCAAGGTGTAGCTTGTGAATATCCTCAGACTTTACATGGCATGGCTCCTGGTGCAGGCACCTCTGGAACTGCAGAGGGGTTTTGAAATGTCCCTGTGGCACTGGAAAAAAGAGATGCTTATTGAACTTCTCTCACAGTTGTAAACCATGATGGTAGCTGGTCCAGAGATATTACCATGGGGTCCACTTATTGAAGCTTTGGAAAAAGAAACACTCAACAAAGAGGAGGGTATATGCATTGCATGCTTTGCCCTGAAAATGGGGAAGGGCTTCTCAGCAGAAAAAAACAAATCTTTTAATATCATATAAGCCATTTGTTCACTGAGCTACATCAGAGCTAACAAAACCAAATGTTGTCAACTCACATTTTAATTGAAATGCTGGTGAGCCTCATGGTGGCTCTTAGGGTTTGGTTTGTTTGGTCTATTTTGAAGTCTAAACAGCTTGTAAGGTAATCAAGTATAGGAACTTTTGATTCTTTTTTTCACCTGGTTTTGCTTTTAAATAAGTGGTTTACTCTTTCTGCTTGAATGAATGAATTCTTGAATGAATGTAAATTCCTTGCCCAAGAACTTGACAGAGTTCACTTGAAAGGTAGAGTTGGACAAGGTTTTGCTCAGCCCAGCCAATGTAATCTACTCTTCCAGGTGATTAATGAGGATCTCAGGGCAGGCTAATTTAAGGATTGTTGTTGGGGATGGAATATTTACAGGCACATCATATGACTGAACCCTTCTCACACTCACACGCATCCCCTAGCAGAAGGGTTACACTAGTCTTTGTGTTCAGAGGAGTTGTATACTGGTTTTGTGCATTTGTTCATCTTTAGCAGTTTGCTTTCTGTAATTCTCCAGCATGAGTTTTAACCTTTCTGCCCATGTTTAGGAGAGCACTTGCTGGTAAACAGCACAAGCAGAAGAGGCAGTGGAACACTGAGGTGCTGCTGTTTTCTAGCAAAGTGAGCTGTGGATGTGTGTTACCAGTGTGTTTGTGCTCTGTTCAGGGCTGAGAAAAGACTTTAGATGTCTGCCCCTTAGTGAATTAGATGGAAATGGGAGAACTCTCAATCTCTGCAAATCAAACCTTGAAGTCTTTCCAAACACTCTGAGCCTGGCTTTTCACTGGAGGCTGCTCAGGCAATGCAGTCATAGAAATTCACTTTTGTTCCATCTGAGGCATCCTGTAGTGGGTAGCCAGAACAACTGGGTGTGAACCATATGTGACACAGTTGGTGCAAGGTCCCATGGGAAACACAGGTGGGTGACACAAAACAGGGACCAGCAGGCTCCACTGCCCTGTGCTGTGGGGCCCTCGAGGCCTCTGTGAAAATTGTCTGCTTGAACCTTATTTCAGTGAGGGTCATGACGAGGTTTGTGTGAGTCTACATATCCATCAGGCACGCAATCACTGTCAGTAATCACTCAACATTATATATACAAAGTGTTTGCTCTCATGTTGGAGAGCTCTAAAATGAACATACGCGTCTTCTAATTTTAATCAGCCGAGCAGAGTTTTAGCTCACATGAAATCTCTTAGGAGAAATTCTTAAATTTAACATACTCTTTTCTGTCACTGAGGTGATGGTCAATTTAAGGTGTTTGTGATGTAACATTTTTCTCTCAAGTATCCATTTAAAGCATCTTTAAGTAGCAATTAGTTTTCTATGTTAATAGTTTCAAGAAGCAGTTTCAACTACAAATCTTCCTTTCTCACCCAGACCTGTCCCTGTACAGTAGAAAGCTGCATCAATATCCTTATGTACTGCAGCAGGCCAGCTAGGATAAACGAGTGCATCTATGGGAATGAAGTAACCATTAAATTTTAATGTTACTGAAAGATGTAAGACCAGCAAGAAGCAAAAATTATGACAATTTGTTATCATAGCTATCCTGGTATTATTTTGCACAATTAGTATTACTTTTATCAATACTTTTGTCCCTTTTCTGCTAATGGGACCCTTCTGATAACAACTGCACATTAGGGGCAATGTAAGCAGAGAATAAGAGCTAGTTCCTGATCTGAAGCTAGGAAAAGAAGGGGTTCAGAGAAAGGCACATAACTTACAGGCAGAAGGTTGTGAAATGAGCCAGTAATAAAGGAACTACTTAGGATGAAAGGTTTACACTGAGGTCTCTTTAGGTTGCTCCAGCATTTTCCTTTGAAGTCCATATCATCATGGCAGGCATTTAAAAATACATGCACACAACAGAAAGACTGCAGAGGCCTTCCCTCTGTGAGTTATGCTGAGACAAATATGTCTTCCCTTGTTTGGATGTGCACAGTAACTACTTGGTGCATTTTGATATATATAGTTGTAAGTGACTCTTTCCCAGGGGTTACAACAGAGCATGAATTTAGGTGGCCATATTGATTCATTACCAGCTTCCAGTAAGATAATGTATGAAGTGAACATACATGAAAATCAATAAGACAAGCAAAATGAAATAGCTTGAGATAAGCAGGGGGAGACAGAAGAAATCAATGCCATCCAGCAACTGTGATGGTGAAAGAGTCCATAGGAGATCATATTAAATTCCTAAGTCAAATATTTCAAATACTGATATAAAACATCCCCTGTGACAATAACTGTAACAGGAATTGGAATCAGTATATTCACAAGATTGCAGTGAAATTCCCCAGATAATCAGTGAGCTTTTACTCATACAAACTATCACAGCAAGTTTATGGCTGTGCCAGGTTGTGTTTTCCAGTAATAGCCTTTATATGTTTAGTATAGGGAGATTTATTGATAGAAGATCAAATATTAACCTGCATTTCATGACCAGGAAAAACTATGCCACATTAGAAATAAAGACTTTGACTCTTATCTGATTGCTGGCTGTGGGTGTGCACAGATACATACATAAATAAATAAATACTACAGCAAGGTCTTCTGATCGAAAGGCCACTTGCTCAGACTTTTTGGAAAGGCCGTGTATTGTCAATAGAAAAACAGACTTAATATTTTCTTTCTCCCCCTTTTTTTTTTTTTTTTTTGCATAGTTTCTTATTTTTGTAAGTAGGCAGCTTGGCACTGTGAGAGTGAAGGCTCTTATTTCTTTTCCCACCTAAGACCATGTCATACAGTACATTATCAACATTATCAACATCTGATATTAAATGCATAATGCAAATTGTATTTTTCACAGTATTTCTCCACTGACCATGGAATCTCTCTCACATTCAACATTTTGAGATCACACCACTGAATAGTGATTATTAGATTTCATTAGATTCTCTTGGCATTTTGAAGCCTCCCTTTAAACTCTCTTTGGACAAATGACACCTAGTCAGAGCATGGTTGAGCTTAGCTCAAGAAGTATGATATGAAGGCAAAGGTGTGGTATTACCATTAAAAAATATTTTTTTTCAGGAGATAACAGAGGCAACAAAGGTCTGTTCCACAGCACAGTGAAACAACCTGGCTGCTAAAGCCAGAGTGACCCTTGCACCAACTGTCCAGGACTCCTGCAGTCATAGGGCTGAGATAATTTACTAACAACCTAAAGGAGATGAAGACATTTGCCTTTTTGCAGGCATTTGGTAGTGTAGGGCAATTCCTGAGAATATCATAATTTTCTGCATAGGTCTGCCACTGATTCTGGGGGCTTTTTTTTTCTTAGATTTTTACAGTTTCTCAAATAAGAAGTCAACTTTCATTTCTTCCAGCTTTTTACTCATCATCATTATCATCATCATCATCATCATCAGTCCTTTGAAATCTGTTAGCCACTCCAACCTTGGGCTTAACAGCTGAAACTAATAAAATGTCCTAAAACCCTAGGGGTTGTCTTACTAGCGCCTTGCAGCAGCAGAAAAACTAAACTCATAATGTGTATTATTTTCTTCTCCTGAAGCCTGCAGCCACACAGTTTTCGTCTGATTTATTTCTAATACCACTTGCTGTTAGTGTTTTTCCCTTCCACTGGGATATAGCTGACATTTTTCTCACAGAAATGTATTAACATATATTTTTTTACACTGAGTAATATTTTAATACCTAGATGTGACACTGCTATAACAGCCTCCCTCTGTGTTACCTTTGCTCCAAACATCAGAGAAACAAGTACATGTTTATGCTGAAGTTCCCATCTGGAGATGTACCCAAATTCTCTTTGGAGTTTGCCTTTGGAAACTTAGGAGAATCCTGCCTAGGCTGGCGACTCTGTAGTAAAGGCTGAGGTTGTCTTTTCTTGAGTTTCTAATGTGAAGTATTGGAAGATACAATCACTTGGTTTTGTGTATCATGTCTCATGTTGCTCTGATTCTTCATTTGCTTAACTGTTTGCATGCTTACAACTCATTTAATTTCTAAGGAAAAGACAAACATTCTGACAACATTGACTTACTTCTTTTCTGGGGCAGGTTTGCTGAGCTTCCCTGCATTCTCAGCTTATGTCTTGGGGGAGTCTAAATACAAGAATTAGTCTGGTGATATGACCCAGTTCAGAACACCAAATTGGAATTTTCACCCTTAAATGTACAACTACCAGGGATAATGTTTCCAAGTGCAATATCTGAGTTTTCAGAAAAATCCACAAAAGTATGTCCCAGCTAGATTTTGTTTTTCAATAAGGAGATCATAACTTCTTACAGAACACACCTTATGAAAACTTTGCACTACATAATTACCTTTATGGATAATTGGATGGTACTTTAAACAACTTTTTCAATTAATTCTTTTCCAGGAGACCAGTTTTCATTTCTAAAGTATCAGTGCAGGTATTTGTGAGGAATTCATTACCATTACAGACTTGGCACCTTATTCATTCCTGTTAGAATGCTCTTTCTCTGCGTCCAATGTTATCTAAAGTATTTCCAAATATTGCCATCAAATTGTCTTCCTGTAGTCATAGAGAGAGTAAAACTGCCTTTTTTATGCAGATACAAAAATAATAATTTATCTAAGCAAGACTAAAGCACCAGCCATTCCAAATAGCTCTTTTAAATCGATTTTTCTTCTTCTTTTGCCTGAATAATGCAATTCCTCCCATTTTCATTGCTGTAAACACAGCTGCATTCCAGTGTTACTGTGTTCATTTCAGCTGCATTACTCTGATGTGATGCAACCCATTGACAGGACAGCACAGTGAGACATGAAGAAAAAATGGGAGCATTTCCATCAGCAAATGCACTCATTTAGCAGCAGAGGTGAAACACAGCATTTACAGGAAATTGAAACAGACCTCTATTTTGCAGAAGGTGTATCTTTGTATGTGTGTCTTAACTAAACTTATTTCTGGTGGCATTTGTAATTCTACCTAATCTAGATTTAGTATGAGAAGTTCATAGGAAAGCCACTTAATCTTGCCTTTCTTTCTCTTTCTTGGGGAATGTATGGTCTCGGTGTATTTTAGGCAATTGTCTGGAAGTA
Source organism: Picathartes gymnocephalus (assembly GCA_013390045.1). Taxonomy (NCBI): domain Eukaryota; kingdom Metazoa; phylum Chordata; class Aves; order Passeriformes; family Picathartidae; genus Picathartes; species Picathartes gymnocephalus. Next base: position 25,689 of record WEKY01038889.1, read on the forward strand.
AGACAAATGAAAACTTGTCTATCTGTTCTGTGCACCAGAAGCCACCTATCTGTAACTTGCTATTTGCAGTCTCCCATCTCATGCTGGCAATTTTCAGGAAGAGGGAGCCAACTCAGAAACCAGCCCTTATTTCTATCACAGCAAAAGGAAGATACCACTCCCATCCTTCTCCTCCTTCACCTCTGCATCATGCACTGGAAATTAAGAAGATGGCAGGAGTGAGTCAGTGTTCCAAGCTCTGCAAAAGTCAGCCTTTCCAGAATATCTTTTTTGAGTGTAACTCTCCTGTTAGTTACTGTCAGGAAATAATACATTGGCCTTAAAATAAATCATCTCTCAACCTATCCCCACGCACACATATGGTCTTCAGTCTCCTACATCTTGCTGAGGTTTACAATACTGCAGGGAGAGCTGTGACAGCAGAGCCAAAACCCTCAGGGCTTTTAGTCCAATCAGCAGGACAGATAGAGGTAGAAATGGAAGCAGCAGCATCCAAAGTCTAATGTGTCCATGAAGGTCAGAAAGGCCTTTGTTAGTGGCTCTCTTGCTTACCAGAAAGGACCTTGTAAGAATATGACTCCGCAGTGTCTATCGAGTGTTTTGACATAATGGTTTCCTGTCTTGATTAAGGAGGAACCTTAATCCAGAATCACACAGATATGTTTTTACAAGAGGAACTCCTGTATGTCTGACAGGGGCCCTGACTGACAGGTTATTTGCTTTCATTCTCCTTCCAGAGATGTAGTCTTTTCACTTTTCAGAAGCACACATTAGTTTTTTCATTTAATTTCAAACAGCACAGAGAACTAATTTCTTTGAGGCTTCTTCTCTGCAGAGCAGAAGAGGGATCACTGGTCAAGGCTAGAACTGTGAATCACGATTGTTTTTGTTCCCCTGACTCAGGTACAATATATTTTATGCCTTCAGCTCCTATGGCCTGTACTGCTCTTTCTGTACTTGCAAGTTTTCCCATGGTGTGAACAACTCGTGCTTAGGATGGGCAGCACTTCATAGCCACCATCAGTGCCATGGAAGGAGACAAGTGTGGCCTCAAAAAGAACACTGGTTTGGGGCTAAAGGAAATTTCCTGCTGCAGTGAAAATGGGCCTCACTTTGTTGCCTGTGATGGAGCCAGGCTGTTTTACACCAGTAAAGAATCAGGAACCAAGGATAAAGTAGCCTTAGGAAAAGAGATGTGGGAGGTAATCACTCCTGTTTTGCCTGTTTATATGGGAGCACTCTGCTCTTATCATCCTAACTGGAAACCAGAAGACTCCGTATTCTATTATATCAGATCTACACAATGTTTGCTACTCCTTGGGGAGGATCTTCATCACACAAAACTCCTACTGCTGTTTCAGACACCTCTGTGTGTTTTCTGGGATGTCCTAGGCAACCACAATGTTTTGGGACTTGAGCATTCATAATTTCATTAAACATTCATTTTATCTTTACTCAGCAATGTGCATTTTCTACAGTTCTTTGTCCTGCTCTGTGCTTCATTTTATAGTAATAAGGCTTTTTAAATACTCTCTTTTGGAAGCTTTTTTTTTCCCCTTTTTTTTATTTCCAGAAGAGGGAAGGAAGGTAAGA